>JACTAT010000045.1:1620385-1760879 GCA_014526335.1 Chrysaora quinquecirrha | reverse complement strand
TAACTCGATCATGGGTCGTTTTGCCTGATTTTGGCTGATTTTCGATCGTTTCGGGTGGTTCGGCGTTTTAGTAAGCATGACAAATTACCGCAGGACAAAAGAATCACTCTGCATGTACTGAAAAGAACATAATAGATGGCCGCCATTAAAAACGAAACTTTTTGAGGCCGATTTTAACTATCTTTTGGTTCTCAAAACATTTAGAAAAATAGCGCATGCACTACCTGGGCATTTCTAGGTGGCCCAGGGAAAAAGCCTTTTGTGCACAATTGAACAATGGGCCACAACAAAGGGGCAACCTAATTTGCATTTAAGGAGTTTAGTAATAGAGATTTGAGACTAGAAATGATTTAACCTGACACCCGTGATGCGGGTGAGCCTTTTACCTTGACACTCATGATGCGGGTAAACATCAGTACCAGTTTAGCCTTGAAAGACAAGATACCACTCAGTTGCCTTTTGACTTGATACCATTTAACACAGCCTTCTGAACTTTCGCTAGAGTCCGGGAGGTTGTGGGATGCCATGGGGTGCTAACCTCCCCGGACTCTAGCGAAAGTTCAGAAGGCTGCAAGTTAAATGGTATCAAGTCAAAAGGCAGCTGAGTTTAGTAACCTTAGTAACCTTAGTAAACGCCAAGTTTAGTAACCTTAGGTTGAAATTGTTTGTTAAGTAATTTCAGTAGAAGTAATTTCACTAACGAAAGAAAAAGAATCATTAACCGTGTACTCATTGATGGTATAAGGCCTAAGAATGGAGACAACGAATTTAGCTAGTTTGTAATTATACGTGCCTATGGCTGATAAGATAGGACGAGCAGGGCAGTGGTCTTTGTGAATTTTAGGAAGACCATACAAGATGCCAGGGTTGCTACCAGTTGTAAAGAGAGAGTTGTAAATATCCTGTGAGATGACCTTATCCTTGAGCAGTTTATCCCTGAGAAAGCGAATAAGTTTATTTTCACGTTTAATGCAAAGATCTAAAGCATCAGAGTCAAGCTTTTTAAATTTACTGCAGTCAGAGAGAATGGAATCAACTTTGCTTATATAATCAGATTTATTGAGAATGACCATTCCATTCTCCTTATCAGGCTTGCAGATGACAATATTGGGTTCCTTGGTTAAGTGTTTAAGGCAACGAAACATGTGTGATTACTACATTCACTACCAATGTTGCAAGAATGATAAGACGACAGTGCGATATCCTTAACTTTAGCTTTTATAATTTCAAGTGTAATTTCACAATAGAATTTTTAAAGGGTGTGAGAAAAGAGCAATAATCTAACTTATTGGAATCTACTCAAAACTGAAGACCTTTGGATAAAACTCGTTTTCAGTATCATTGAGAGAGTATGAAAAAAGTTGAAAATGACCTTATCAGGATCTATCAGGTTGGAATATTTGGTTTGTTTAAGGTTTGTTTGGTTTGTTTATTGAACTCTCCCATTAAGAATACGGAAACCGTGGATTTACAGAAATCAATTAGAGAGTTACCATTAGTGTTAATTAGCTTATCTTCAGTTTTTGTTTATCCAGCAGCGTCAGGATGGTAATTATCATCAGTTGGCAAATATTCATCAACTTCGTCATTCTTAATGAAATCATCCTTTTCACCGGTTCTTGCATTAAAGTCACCGAATAGAAAAACCCACCCTTGTTTTCATAAATTGTGCACTCATTCTGGAGTGTATCAAAAGAGAGACTGGTCAGATTTAACCCAATTAGTAGTGCTAGGTGGCATGTAAAGAAAACAAATATACAAATCTGAATCCCAGTCAAAGGCATCTTTGCTAATGTGGCACGAAACATGAAAGCTGTCATTTTGAATAACTGAACAGGATTTAACAATTGAATTACGCATTAAGAGAGAAATTCCCCCCGAAGCTCTGCCGCCACAAAAGTTTCCACTACCCGGGAAGTGAAATTCCACAAAATTATTATCGAAATTGAGAGAATCACTTTTGTCACGCCATGTTTCGGAGAAGCAAATTAAATCGTTGTTATCTATCATTTCATACAGATTTCTCACATCAGACATTTTAATTTTATTCACAGACGAGTTTCGCATCCCATTTATATTCCAGGCACATACCCGGAGGGGCTTTGAAAGAGGCGATTTCGTATTTCTATCCCCCTTTGCATTATTTACCACATGTATAGAATCAGAATAATCCTTTATAACATCATCTAAAATAGAGGCATCTCAGCAAAGATCCTAAAAGTAATCTAAACTGTTTTTTTGTTACGTCATAATAATCAGAATAAGAAAGAATCGAATGGACCCATTCACTACCAACACATCTATATTTTATCTTACCATTCACCTTCCCGTCAACATCGATTCCCAGCAGTTGTTTTTTTGATATTAGCTCTTCAAAAATATTTTTTACTCCCTGTGCCAGATCTTCAAATATCTTTATGTTTTCTGCCGACTTTTTGTTCTTCATGATCTTTGATTTTGTTTTGTGCGAAAGACACTTGAGCAAAATCGGCCTAGACTTGTGGTCGCGCCTCCCAACTTGATGAATTATGTCGATGTCTTCTTTCTTGATCTCATACTGAAAAAGTTCCAATGTCTTTGCTATAAAGTTGCTGAGTTAGTAAGAATTTTAATAGAGTATTTAAATAGGACCATTAAGGATGAAGCTTTATAAGAGAGCGAATTTATTCGGAAGAGTATTGAAAGAAGGTAGTGAACCATTAGCTATGGATAAGCAGTCAATGATGACAAATAAACTGAAACGTGGAGGTAGAAAAAGGAATATTAAGGCTTATAGAAATGCGAGAAAAAAACAAAAACGTCATCATCATCATCATCACCATCATAATTTTTTATGGAGAACATAGTGCTAAATTTTTATCACCATTTCCTGAGACAGCAAGGTGTATGGCATATAATCCTGCTCCACTACCACCTTCTAGAAGAGTTACTATTGTAAAATCGACTGGAGAAGTTTTTTATAAATATTAAAAAAAGCTTACAAAATTAAGTGATATAAGGGAGATTAGTAGGCTTAGTTAGTCATTCTGCATTCAGAAATTAGGCTGACAAGATGCCAGGAGAGACTAGCTTATTTATAGGTGTAATTGATCAAAAAGCTGCTGATGAATTAAAAAGTTCTTTATTGCAAAGAGCTTCAAGAGGGAGAGTTTTGGAAATAAAAAAACTTTCTAGTGAATTTTGTCCTGGAAATTCAGTCATGTTATATACTTACCGATGATGATATAATCTTGAGTGACTCGTCCAGGAGCGTAATAGAGTGGGTAGCTGCTGCTTTGACGCCAGAAGAAATTAGAAACATTGAATATGCCGATAAAAGAGTATACCAAGTCGATGCTATTTCAAATTTTTCTGCAGCTGGAAAAGAGGAGGTGAAAGGTTTAGGTGATGCAGTTGCTTATGGCAGGAAAGTTCTGCATCAGATTCAAGCAGATAATTTTGCAAGAATGAATGAACAGTTGAAAAAGTCTTCATAGTTTTTCAACCGTTTGAATTATGAGATTAAAACTCAAAATCTGATACATATTGTCTTTGAATGCTTGACCTTTGCCCTGCCTTTGTTGATTGACACATGTCACGAAAAAGTTTAGATGAGTGACATATGTCATAAAAATTAATATATATATATGTGCTTGTATTGCACGTTTTGTTATTTGCAATGGAGTCATTAAATAGACTAAAGAATTGTTGAGATATTTAAGAGCTAGTAAGCATGTTCGCTTTTCGAAGAGTGACAAAACTGTTTTTATTAATGGAAGTAAAATTGATCATGCAGCTACTTTATTCGGCATGGTTAACTACTTAAATAAGCCACATCTGCAACAAAATCCTCCTATTGGTTTGATCCCTATCACTGAAACTTTAATATCAGAGGGTATGTCAAGTAATTCATTTCCAGAAGCATTAAAACGTCAACTTAGAAAGAAAGAAAGTGAATTAAAAAAAATTAGTGATAAAAAAAATGAGATAAAAACTCCTAGAAGACCTGATATTAAAGAGCTTATTAAATCCGGTAAAGTGAATACAGCGTATTCATGAAGAAAGAAAGAAAAGACAACGGACACCAGCCAGCACAAGTGAAACGCCGTCTTGTCCAACTCCAAGAACTTCTAGAGCAGATTTGCTGAATAGATTGACTAATACTGAAGAAGAAGAAGGTGATAAAGAAAAATACACAGGTAATATAGCTAAAAGAGTGAAAAAACTAAGGCAAGAAAAAGAAAAGTCTAAGAAAGGAGATTTGAGTCGTACTGGTCAGTTATCAGTAAATAGAATGTTTGCAGATCAAATAGAAAAATCATTGAAGAAGGTGCCAATGGGAGATTCTATGAAACGAAGAGCGATAGTGACTTACGAAAGTGAAGATCAACGATAGTGACCTATGAAAGTGAAGATCAACAATGTCTAGGAGCAGCAAAGAGAATGCACATCAATAGAGAAGAAGAGGAAGACAGACATAAAAGTTTCAGAGAACGAAGAAACTTCTTTTCTGAGAAACTTCTTTTCTTCATGCTGCTTCATGTGACGTCTATAAAGAAGCCAAGCATTGACAACTGCCAGATCAAAACAGTAATATACAATTCTCGTGTACCACTTCTTGTATCTGATGTCAGTGCGATAAAGCACGATGAGCATATCTGACAAATCCACCCCACCCATGTGTGGGTTATATTCTGTAACAATCTTTGGCTGTGGTACATCAATGTGTTTCCTCTCAGACTTACTCCAACGTTTGCAGCTTCGAATTGGCTCTGCTCCACCGTAGGAAGAAATAAGATGAACTGGCTTGTTATCAAACCATTTCACAATGGTGATCCCAGACTTTGAATCATAGCTTCCTCTACCTTGTTTCTTGAGGACTTTGTCATTAGCAAGAGTGCAGCCGTTAAGACGGTTTGATCTGATTGTTGCAGCACTCCATATTTTGTTCTTTGCAACTTCATCAAGAAGATCAGTAGATGTGAACCAGTTGTCAAAGAATACTTTATAATTGTTATTTGGCTGTAGGTCTTTTACCATTCTGAGGACAACATTACCAGAGAATGTAAGATCACCATCCAGCTTCATAACACTGCCGGTATAAATTTCAAAATCATAGACAAGACCAGATACACCAGCCCTTGTGAAAACTTTAAAGCCCCACTTATGAGGCTTGTTCTTCATGTATGGCTTTATTGTACTCCTGCCTTTCAAAGGTATCATTTGTTCATCTACTGAATGTTTCTCTTCCTGCTCTAATTTTGACATTCCCTCTTTCAATGCCACAAGTAAAGGTCGCACTTTGATCATATGCTGGGTCTGTCTTGGGCTTTTTTTCTGTATTGTCGTTGAAATGGACATAGCGACGGATAGTTTCAAACCTATTCCTTGACATTATATCAGCAATTAGTGAAAGCCTTGAAGTTGTTTCCCAATACATTCTATATGTTGCAGTGGAATATATTCCAGTAAATAGTAGAATACCGAAAAACTGTTTTATCTCATCTTTCGAGACATCTATTTCTTTTCCATCTTTTTGCAGTGCATACATATTAGTTTGCAGTGCAATCTGTGCAAAGCATCCATCACTCAAAAAATCTTTGAAGTATTGGAAGGGACTCTGAATGACATCTGGTGGTGGAGAAAACTCCCCTTCATATGTTGTATCTGGCTCAGCTACTTTCTTCTTTTCCCACTGGTACTTTGCACCTGTCTTAGCTTTTTTAGGCAATTTACTTGGCTTAGCAACATCTGGTTGGTAAATATCTTCATCAGCATTATCTTCAGAATGTTCGGAATCTGTGACATGGCTCTCAACAATCTGAAAGGAAACCTGTGGCCTGCTACTTTGTACTTCATCGGAATGATTTGAGGTGTCGATATTTTGTTGAACTTCATATTCAAAGGAACCAAAATGGTCAGGCAAAGGTATCTCATCATCATTGAAGGGATATATTTGATTTATATCATCTACTTCATCCTCTGATTTATCATCTTCGAAGTCAGAAATGTTACAATCAGGAAGCAAGACTAAATTTAGTGCTTTACTGATATTATACACCTCTTTTTTTGGACATTATTTTGGGTTTCCTGTGAAAAAAGAAATAAAAAATGTTATAAGAACGAAAAACTACAAAAGTTTGTTTCTAGATTCTGAATACAGATTGACGGTGCTTCAACAAAATGCTGGCAATCATGGCCTTAATGCAGAAAATCATGGCCTTAATTACCAAACAACAAAATTTACCGTTAGAAAAACAAACATTTATCAAAAATTTTTCCAAAACAAGTAGGAAACAGCTTTCTCTAATGCTTAAACTATCTGCAATCAAAATTTGAGAGAAATATATACAAATCTGTAGCAATTTCCTTACCTTTTACTTTGAACAATTTTCACACATGGAGTTCTGACTGTTAGTCCAAAGTTTGAAAAGGGAAAAAAATACCCGGATGTTGCTATATCTTCATGTAACTCGCACGAATTGATGATAACACATGGTTCTTTACCATTACACCCCAATGTTGTCGTTTGGATCAAGAAGACATCTTATTAAAAATCGGACAATATTGCCATGAACGAGATTTGTTCACTCTGCGCTGTGTGAGCAAAAATTTTTACGATGTTTTCGCCTCAAATTATTTGTGGAAAGCAAAATGCAAACAACACGGCATAGTTTGCTCTAAAGAAGATATGGAGAAAGCTAGGCGAGAAGGTGGAGCTGGTTTTGTGCCAGAAGCAGCAACTATTTATATGGAAATGTATAAAATTGTAAGGAAGTGTGAAGAAGTGTTTTGCATAAAACTAGATCCAGAAATGAGAAGGCAATATATACACAACTATAATCCATTATGTAAAGAGTGGAACAGAAGGTGTAAAGCTGATCCGGAATATTTTACACCACTATTGATTTTAAATGGTACAGAACTGTTTAAAAGACTTATTAAACAGACAAATTCAAACATAAATGGATGAAAGGAAGGTTATGACCAAAGCACAGAGTTACTGATTCGTGGAAAAATCCCACTTGATACAATTAAATCTTATTTCCCGACTATCGATCCTTGTGCGATAGTAGAGAATTGGCACAAGAACACAAAACCAGTGTTGCAATGCAGAAGTTTTTCCGGTGCAATTCTGCTATTAATAGAGTGTTATAATTTTGATGAAGTGAAATTTGATTTCACATTTTGCGAAAATGCTGTCAGAAAAAGTTTGATTGCGCACGTATACAAAGGAAATGAAAAACATTTTCAAGCAAAACTGATTATGCTATTATTTAAATGTAGATGTAATATTGATAAAGACTTTGAACACTTTATCATTAGAAAAAATTATAAAGAACTATTTTACGACTATTCTGATAAGGAGCGTATAAGAGCAGCAAAGGTGGCAGAGTTCAGAAAAAGAATGCTTGCTCAATTTCGTAAAAGACAATTGGATGAATACGAATTTGAACAAATACAAAATTTATAAACTCAAGAGACTTTGTCATAGAAAATATTGTCTTTTTAATTTGAGTTCAAATCTCCTAGTTTCTTTTTCAATAGAAGATTTTTGCATTGAAAAGTAAGTGAACATTGTAATTCTAATTTCTTAATCGACTCTTCAAATTGTTTTCCATAAATTTGAGTGATGTTTGCCTCTTTCCTATATTTTATTATATCATTATATTTCTCTCTTTCCGGCTTTAATATATCTTCGTCAATATTGTGTGTTTGAGCATCCATTTTTGCATCTTAGAAGTAACGCTTCATAATTTTTAACTTCTTCAATCAGATTCTGGATGATATCCTCTTTCATACAAACTGTCTCTACTAAATAAGTTTTAAATATTTGATATTGTCTAAATAAGCGTAGATTTAATTTAAATTCTTGTTCTGGTAAAATTTCACTTTCCTTCTCGAAAGACATAATGCTAATAATATAAAATCAGTAAACATTCGTTTTATGTCATTAAACAATCAGTCCATCAATCGATCAATCAATCAATCATTTTCTGACAAGCTATCAATCAAACAGAATAAAATATAATATATAGCAAGCCATAATAATAGTAAATAGTCAAATCGTGGAGTGATTAGTAATAATAATAACTTTAACGTTTAATACTGAAAACATTCAAATAATGTCAAATTTTAGAACATATACAACAAATGAAGATGATTACGAAAGTGATGACAATGCGGAACAGTGCTTTGTAGATGCAGATGAAAGAGATGATGAATATGAAGATCCAGCAGAATGGTTTCCCCGTGAATTGGGTTTAATGGGTGTAACAAGTTCTATTGTTCTTGATTTAGCTAGAAAAGAAAAGTATAAGGAAGATACAGAATTGCTATCTGCTGAAGAATTCGATTTAAATTGTCAAATTCAAGATTTATTTAATGAAATAGAAGGATGTTTTGGCAGAATTAGTAGCAATCAATTCAATTTGCATAGAGTAAATTTAGTTTACCATTTGTTTACCATAAAATACATGGAGTAAATTTAGTTTACCATAAAATACAAGCACGATATAATGCTGTTTATCATAAGACAGAAGAAAAAGGATTAGAAATTTATATTACGAAGATCATATGGATGAATGGAAAATATGGCAAAGACGCATTAAATTTAAATTTGAGACATTATCATGATATATTAAGATCAGAATTCCGTAAGATCAAGTTATCGACATTGGATGCAAATACTACACTATTTGTAAAAGCAGTGATGCAATATATGTCAAAACGCCCCACATTCGATTATAATGATGGTCAGCTTATTTTTGAAGGAGATTATGATGGAGCCGATGGTTATTTCTTTTTTCATTTTGAAAAAAAAGAAGCAGCAGCGCCAGGTTCAGTTTCACTTCAGATCATGAAAATTCATCTGCTCCATATGTCAGAAGCAATATCTTCTCCTACCATTAGACTAAAGGTTCTTAAATTTATTTGCTATTCTCAAAATAATGAAGGAGTTGCTATTGATGAGGTTAATGTAATCAATTAAAAAAACAGTGACTACAAGAACAATATCATAAACAGTAACTACAAGAACTAATTATAAACATTTTTTCTTAGATTGTTTCTTAACATAGAGTAAAAATGTTTCAGCCATGTTTAAGCTGCTGACCACACAGCACATTGCGTCTGCAGAGGGCATTGGGGCATGGCGGCTGACTCTAGGCCGGCCTAAGGGGGGTGGTGATTTCTTTCTGCGATGGTCCCTCCCACAAGCTTTGTGAAAACGTGTTCGTACGAAACTGAAGGTAAAAGGCTTGAGGAAAACATCATTGCTTGGCAATAGCTCGAGCAGGATTGCACAGAAAACATCTTGAATTTGCTGGATAGGCTGCAGATTTTTGCTTCAAAATCTGCCCTTTGCCACAAAACAAAGATTACGTCTGCTGGTAAAACTGAATTTCCTCATTCAGAAAACATAAATTTCATCATTGGGAAAATTTGCGTTCACCTCGATCAGTGGTCTCATTGTGCGTAACAATATATGGATTTTTACTAAATTTGAATGCCCGCCAAAGCAAATGATAGGCCTACTGATTGGGCATGATAGTTATTTATAAACAAAATTTCAAGGCCACAATAAATATAAAGACCAATTTTTGCATGGTTGTTTGTAATGCAATTTCAAAAATGTTTTTCCAATGTATTTTAAATTCATGTAAAATTGAACAGTTAAAAAACATGTATTGTATTAGAAGAACCAACAGTATGTTTTTATCTTCACGCCTTCTATTCTACCACATATATGTTGTTGGATGTATAATATAGGCTACTGTGCACATCTTTTTTGTAACAATGATTTTATATTTCTATTACAGTGATACTGGATCTTAACTATGTTAACATGAATCTCATTATTATTCTATACATAATTATCATGACATACATAAAATTGTCTGGAACGTATGCAGTGAAATTTGTCACAAACGTTTACTATTTTGAAACTATAAAACTGTTTTTAGCGTTGTGTAAACTGTCAAATGAATGTGGTAGTACTACCCTGGCTGACAGTGAGGGTGATCAAATGATCAACAATCTCACACACAAGAGGCATGAATTATAATAAATACACTTACTGTAACCTGCCTTCTGTAGGTTCTGTGTAATCATGGTCTAATCCAGCTAACTTGTGGTGTCAAGAGCTTGGCATGGTTGGGGCTGTAACCCACATAGGGTGAGGATTTTGCTAGGTTATCTACGTTTGAAATCCTAGCTAGTGGTGCTAAATAGACCGTTTCACCTTCACCTTTATCTATCATTATATACACAATATTATTTTCTAAAATATCCCAAAATTTGCAGCAAAGTTGCACAATGATGAATATTGGATGGAACCAGAATTGTTTATTATATGTGGTATCATGGGGCAGCCTTTCGACAAAAATGATGAAATTTAACAGGAACAAAAATGATAATGAGGAGCAGCAATTTTCTTTTTCACCTTTTTGACAAATGACCACCTATTCTGGAAATTTTTCAAAATTTTAGACAGAGTTTTTTATACCAAATATGAAGTTATAAAGCATCCAAAACTCACTGTCTTTGAAAGTTTTCCATCCTGACAGCCTTTCGTCAAAAAGGTCCATTACTTGGGAATAGTTAATTTTCATAACATCAGAAAATATTAAATAGACTTTTTTGACAAAGCAATTAGCTTGTTTCTAAAGCTAAAATAACACTATCAATAGGGTAACGGAAAGTAAATCAGTTAGACAATTTAAAGATAGTTTCCCAGACCTGTCACATGCATGAAATGATGAAATAATAGTTATAGGAAGAATAGTATTCAAACACACAGTGTAACACAGTGACTTGAGAAGAGCATCATGTGCCTTTGTTGTATGTGCAATAAATATACTAAGATACATTGCACAATAATTGTTTGATGCATATATTGTCTACTTTGTTTTGCCCTTTTACTTTATGCACCAACTAATCCTCTGCATTCTGATTTTCAAATGGAAAGAGACACAGACAGAACTTCATATTTTAGTGGAAGTTTTCATAATAAAGTTCTTCAATCTGTGTTTCAGGATATAGTGAGATTGTGATAGTGAAATCATGATATAAATTAAATTTAAAAAAAAACCAACATGTTTCCACTATTTATTGAAAATCAATTTCAAAATAAAGCAACATTTCAAATAGGAAGAACAGAAAAAATAAACAATACAAAAATGTCCAAATCAACAAATGTAAACATAATTATTGGTACATGAACTATTTGTATGTTGGCAACAAAACTGTCATTATCCACAGGCTAAAAGCAAAGCTGATGATATTGAATAACATGCCAATGTAAGAAAAAAAAACAGAGAGAGATATAAGAATTCAATATAAGAGGAATACACATCACAAATGTATTACTTGTCTAATTCAATGAATGAATAATTAGCACCCCTAACATCCGAGCCATAGCCTTTCTTGATGGAATCATGAAAGCACTGCATGAAGCCAGGAAATTTACCCGTTTGGCTATATAAAATCAATGCACCAGAACTATTTGAGAAATGATGGCCATCAAACACTGCAATAGAGACATCATTCATGCAAAAAACAAGAGAATGGTCAGGGTTAAGAGTGACAAGCAAGCATTTTAGACCAGGTCTACTGCAAGCTTCAGCAATGGCAAAGTCAAAGGCAGACACAGTCACACAGTCAAAGGCAGACTCACATTCTCCATCAACAAGGATTCCATTGAACTGACCAGGGTCTTTAATTGGCAACTCTACCTGGGATAACACATCACTTACTGAAACGTTTGGTTGATTGTCAGATGGATCAATGACATTCTCATATACACTGTTTCCAAGAGTAATAAGATCTTTATACTGTTTTACAAATGATTCATTCATTTCTGTTGATGGTAGTTGGAGGTCATTATCGAGAAATGATATCCCTGTGTATAAAGAGATCACAGTACAAGCATTGCTCCAAGGTAATGATGTCAGAGCACCTTGTGATACCTCTGAAGAAAATAGAAACCTGTGTGTACCATTGATAAAATCAAGTTTTGACCTGTCAAGTAAAGACAATTCATCCGTTGCTGGAATAAAAGAAGCATTAAATCCAAAATGGTAGTTGCACTTACAGGGGATTAATTTACCTGCAGGATCACAAATGCCATTTGGGCAAGAGGGACAAAGACGTGTTTCAGTTTTCTTACCTTTGTGACCTTTTACTTCATGGCTACAGAGTTGACAGTGGGGACCTTTGTATGATGGTTTACTGGAAGGGAGCCTGGTATAAAGATTGCTGTTTATTTTTGGAGGCTGTAGATCTAATATCTCTTTTATGAGCTCATTCTGCTGGATGGAAAGATCAAAGTTTGTGGTGTCAAGAACAGCTGGATCTTCATCATTTTCTTAAGCTCCTTCAGTTTCTCCTTCTACTGCCACGTCGTCAGCTTTAGAAATAACACACTGCTTTGCTATCTTAGCTAATCTGGATATCTCTTTCTTCATAAAAGACTTACATAAGGGGCAAGAAGATTTGTCCCCTAAGCAAGTAACTGAAATGCATGCCAGCAACCATCAAAACGTATCCATGGCTTACTGACAGTTTCTTCAGATATGCATCCAGGGAAATCACAGGGCTTGTTTATTTTGGGTTGAATTTTGGAATGGAAACCAATTGGCAGACAATTACCTGGAATTTTTTCTGTACCCCATAAACGGGTATCAGTATCATACTCACCATTCACAAGTGAATTTGCTTTGTGAACAAATCAAGATTTTAAGAGGCAAGCAGCTTTGATTTTTAGGGAATTTAACTGATTGCAAGAGAATGAGTAATACTTTGGAGGTGTAAATGCACTTCTAAAGTTGTATTGCTTTATCATGAAGTCTTCTGCGAAAGCAGTAAAACATTATCCAGACTACTGGAGCCTAACAAAATTAAAATTACTTATTCAAATACAAGTAGTAAACGACCTGAAATTTTTGTACTCACCGCTGGTGCCTTCACTCCCGTTTTTTTTAATCTTCGTATGGCTCAACAACAAGAAGAACAAATTTGCCCCTCGGCCAGCTCTTTTATTTGAAAACAACAGCACACAACTGTTTTTTCGTCTTTGGTAGCAGGGGGGTCAACAAAGGGCCTACTGTCAGTTTTTCACCGATAGATAGAGCACCCAGTCTCACTGCGAAATTTTCCAGCCTGGCAAACATTTTCCAGGCCAACAAGTAAAAATGGTCTGGTACTTCATTTTCCAATGCTACAGACTTAAAAGACAGTCCTAAAGGACCTTGTGGAATAATTTTGGAATTCAAGCAACTTTGCAAAACAGCCTTACCAATGTTCAATTGTTAGAATTTGACAACTGAAATAATGTTTAAATCCACTTTTGTTCACAATGTAGAAAAAAGTTAACACATTTTCTAACTTGTCAACTTTAGTATGTGGAGTGCTTTAATGTTGTTTTAGACTTAGGCAACATCAACAGAAACCATCATGTCATAGCATAAAGCAGTCTGAATTTCATCTCAGCGATTCTGAAAAGAAAGGACATTTGTCACAAAAATCTATTGAGCTATTTGATTATAAGAGCTGTGAAGAAATTTTTGAAGGTTTGGGTCAGGAGACAGTAGTGAGAAGGATAATAGAAATTTAGATATACACAGAAAAGAAAGCAAGGCTACTTAGAAATAGCACTTGGTCTCTATATCATTTCAGATCAACAAAATCAAATCCAAAACATTTCTATAAGCCAACTCTTTTTAAGCCTACATAGTGTATCCAAGTTCAAACGCTATCTTCTTGGCTTCATAGTGTATCAAAGTTCAAACGTTATCTTTTGGCATTATCCGACATATACCGTACGTTTTTTTCATGTTCAGATTTTTTATCTTACCAGGATTCATTTACCATCAAAACAGCAAGTCTTTGACTCTTATCATTCAAGATGCTTGGGGATGTGGCTCCATCACATTACAAGTACATATATTATTGTGTACAAATCTTTCTGTAGAGTGTTCTTCCAGAGTTTACAAAAACCACAATTAAACTTGGAAGACAGAATCTCGTAAATTTCCTTAAGGGGCCGTCAATATAGTTAACTTATAGCATCTACTTTCTAAGCATCTATTCTCACATAAAAATATTAGTGGAAGTAGTAGTTTTTTTGGCTTCTCATCACTATACCCACATAGCCGTCTTTATTTCTAAGAAAGAGATCCTAACTGACCAACAATGGTCGTTTCACAATTTATGGATATTCATTTTAGGATATTTATGCCTAAAATCCTGCTGTTTTAGCCATGGTATGGTATGGTGTTTTTAGCCATGGTAATTTCAAGGTACAAGCTTGCCTCATCCTTATGTTAGATTTTTTAAAGTATTAATCAACGAATTGAAATATTTTTTAAATATTCCAGGTACAGAGATAGATTATGCGTGGTCCCTTTCCCGCAACTGGAAGAAAGAGTGCTTAATATCAGGTCCTTGAGTCTGTGGAGGGAAAGATTCCCCAACGTTCTGATACCAAAGGCAATGTCATTAGTGGGTAAAGTAATAAAGTATGGAGACTGACTGAAATCAGTGACAGAAAGGCACAGTTGCAAAGAGCACTCGGGATATGTATAGAGGTGTTTTCGAATGCAGGTGCCAAAGCCGAACATGTTCGGACGGCGTTGGAGACATACCTACTTCCCGCACTAGAGGTTGGTTACATACGTTTATTGAAATGGTCTTGTGCGGGGTTACTATGATTATTAAGTTCTTGCAAAATTAAGAAAATTAGTAAATTTTTATACTTTATTAAGTGTTAAGTATGCCACTCAGAGCATTTTTTAAGGAATTTTCACTGTGGGAGAAAAATCGTGAAAAGGCACCAATTTTAAAGAAGAGGTAGTTAAAAAATTTTGCTGAGAGTTTCAAACGATAATATATCTCTTAAAAAATGAAGATTTACAAACACCCATTATCACTCTTAAAAAACTTTTTAACGAAGTCCCGATCTTGATCAAGTTCACTACATCTACATGGTTCCCGATTTCTTCTGTATTTCTGTTTAAGAAGCTCACATACTGCTTTTCTTGCGTTGAAATCCCATTACTTGTTTCTTGTTTCAATGATGCTCTTTTTATTGTTTTTTTGTTATTATAATGTGATACTGCCCTTTCTGTGGCCATACTGTTAGGAGTGAGGGTCAAGAAAGTGGCTAAGAATTTTCTCATTATTCCAGTGCTTGCTGTGACCATTTTTCTTAACTTTAAAGCAAGAGATGTTCCCTTGTCCTTCTTGTCCAATTCTTCAATTTCAGCCACTTTCCCCAAAGAAATACAAACATCAGGCACATTTTCTTCTAGAATGCCTTCTCCTAAAATTTGAGAGACCAGGTCCCTGCTGGTGACAATGAATCTGTGTGCATTCATCATCTTCTCCAAGTTTCCCACTGTCCCAGAGTAATATGTTGCGAGATGAGGAACAACAGCCTGGCAAGCTGGAAATTTTCGAATGGGAGGGCCTTGAATGTGCCTTGTGGCCAACCCTATACCCATACTTTGCATGGCGTGAAAGCATCCTTATTCACGGTAGCAACGTAGTTGATAACGTGTTTAAAACCAGTGGAATCGAAAAGTCGAACCGCGCCCAAAAGGTAGAACCGCGCCCGTAATTCAATAGTTTCCATGGTTTTCTAGCTCATGTTTTTCTAGCTCATGACACATGAGACGTGAATTTTCCGCAGGAACAAAGGTCCTCATACAATGGATTCCATTGTCTAGCTTAGTCTTGACACAAATTGCCGTCCTGAGATATGTATTTTCCGCAGGAACAAAAGTCCTTATACAATTGATTCTGTCTCGCTTATGCTTGACGCATGACAAATTGGCGTCCTGAGACGTGTATTTTCCGCAGGAACAAAAGCCTCAGATATTGTCTAGCTTATGCTTGACGCATGACAGGTGAAAAACTGGTCAGATGTTCAAACTGTTCACGAAGGAAGAATGAAGTCTGAAAATTGTTTGTCCTGCTTTGAACTGTTTTGGACTGTCATGATGTTGACTTGATACTACACTTTCTTTAAAATAGTCCTGCAGACAGTGACGTCATCAGTGACGTCATCAGGTCGCGTTATAGTGCGACGGTTATTATGTTGGTTTCTCCAACCTCGTTTTCAAGAGTCCCAGGTCCTAGCGCACGCCGCTCATACTAGTGACGTCATCAGGTCGCGCTATAGTGCGACGAGTTTCTCCAACCTCAAGAGTTCTTACAATCCTTGTCTGAAACCGCTAGCCTCGTTTCCGATTTAACAATCTAGAAGTTTCCAGAATGTTCCAGAACGTCCCTAAGAATCCTCTTATCTGATTAGCTAGAACTTTCCAGAAGTTTCCAGAATCTCCAGAATCTGATTGATTAATTATGATGGCGTAATAATAATTTGATTAATTATGATGGCGTAATAACGAACGCGACGTTCGAATCGTTTATGAAATAAAATAACATAATAATCCTGCAATCTGGATAACTAGAACTTTCCAGAAACTTCCAGAATGTTCCACAAGATTCTAGAAACGAGAAATCCTACAATCTGATTGATTAATAATTCAAACGTCACGCCTGATTTAACAGAGAATCTCCATAGTATAGCTATATAAATCGAGAAGAAGCAACAGTCTGGTCATACCACTCGATAGATGCGAAGATGATTTCACTAGCTTACCTCATATTCAACGCTGTGAAGAAAGAGCGGAATTAACTAGAAAGAATCTAGTTGCATATTCTTTGGAGAGGAACTATGAATGTCGCAATTTAGGAGTTATATCTTTCGAGAGACAATCAATCCCCATCAACAGTTCATACTATTATTGGATGCGAGATCTTCTAACATATGCAAGAGCTAGCTCTAAAAACTCAATAAAGTCCCGAGTAGAACAACATCAAGTCTTATCCAAGCTAGAGGCTAAAGGCCTAGTTTGTGAACTTTTTTCAATTATGGATAAAGAAGGAAATTGGGGAAGAATGGCTATGTTAATGATTTTATTGAAGAACTTGCTGATGGTTTAATGAAATATCATGATAGGACTGTAGCAACATCATTCATAGAAGAAATAAAAGAAGAAATCAATGATAAAGCATTAGGAGATTGGGGTGAAAAACTACTAATTGACTCAGAATGTTTTATGTTATATTGATAAGTTGTCTTAAATTACTACATTTAATTATATAGAAATAATGCTAAATTCAATTAATGAAAATTAAGTTGATGATTTACAAGATGTTTATATCTATTCAAAACTATAAGAGAATATACCAACAGATTAACAATTAGTACATAGAACAAGTCCATAATGGAGATTCAAAATATATATATCCACAATATATATATATATGTACAACCATCAACTGCGCATGCGCAGTAGTTATATCAATAACGGTAACAGCTAGAGGCCTGGGACCTAGCATGTAGAACAAAGAAGTAATAGAGATTTAAATGATGTATGTCATATAAACATTTATTAAATAGCGCATGCGCAATAGCAATATCTCTAATAGCTTTTGGTTTAATCCATGGTTTATGAGTATTATCTAAGCTTATGCAATTCATTGTCCGTATATGGACAGTAGCCGTTGATTTACAACCTTATTTTCAAAGAATGACAACACATGAAAACGACACTATTTTCTAACAGTACATTAATGAACAATAATGTCTAAACATTTTTTAGGTATAGCTATTTCTAGTTATTTCCATAGTATGGGAATAATCGAGTACTAACATATTGAACTTCATTCACAGCAGCATCCTCAGAATTACTAGCTTCCTCTTCTTCATCATTCTTTGCTTGACGTATGATGAGATATTTTCTTTTCTCAATAGCATAATCTAAGGCCTCTTGCATATCCATACCATCTTCCTTCTGTGCTTTTTGCATGGTTGCTATGACTGCAGTCACAACAGCATCATTTTCAAAACTTCTATTATATAAAATTTACGTCTGAAAACTTGCAGTATGTTTTCATCTTTATCAACTTCCCTACGCATTGAAGGCCATACATTCCCTAAAGGAAGATCCTCCTCAGTGTTGACAGTTTCATCATCATCATGATCACTTTCAGCTTCTATCTCATCATCTGACTCAGACTCTTCACTACTCTCCTCATGCATCTCTTCTTCATGTCGCTTAACATTACTTTTAAACTTGGAAGAGTATTCACAATGATCACATTTATACTGATTCATGATTAGCGGTTTACTTATAATTGTCGACTACCACTAAAACACACGAGTCCTAGAGCATAAACTCGCTTGAATTTATAGACTGGTTCCTCCATTCAATATGATGCGGGAAAGGCATTCCACACTTGCGCAGGAAGGATGTCTCCAATCAGACCATACCTAATCCATCCATAGTTAATCCTTACTGATCCTTAGCTAATCCTTAACAAATCCTTAGATAATCATTACCTGATCCTTGCTGATCATTACTGATCCTTACTGATCCTTAGCTAATCTTTACTGATCCTTATCTCATCCTTACTGATCCTTAGCTAATCCTTACTGATCCTTAGCTAATCCTTACTGATCCTTAGCTAATCCTTACTGATCCTCACTAATCATTACAGATCCTTGCTGATCCTTACTGATCCTAAGCTAATCCTTACTGATCCTCACTCATCCTTAACTGATCCTTACCTAATCCTTACTGATCCTCACTAATCCTTACTGATCCTTACTAATCCTTACTGATCCTTACTGATCATTACTGATCCTTACTGATCCTTAATCCTTACTGATCCTTACTGATCCTCACTAATCCTTACTGATCCTTAACTAATCATTACCTGATCCTTAGCTAATCCTTACTGATCCTCACTAATCATTAGCTAATCCTTACTGATCCTTAACTAATGATTACCTGATCCTCACTAATCATTACTGATCCTTAACTGATCCTTACTGATCCTTACTGATCCTCACAGATCCTTAACTAATCCTTACCTGATCCTCACTAATCATTACTGATCCTTAACTAATCATTACCTGATCCTTACTGATCCTTAACTAATGATTACCTGATCCTCACTAATCCTTACTGATCCTTACTGATCCTTAGCTAATCATTACTGATCCTTAACTAATCATTACCTGATCCTTAGCTAATCCTTACTGATCCTCACTAATCATTAGCTAATCCTTACTGATCCTTAACTAATGATTACCTGATCCCCACTAATCATTACTGATCCTTAACTAATGATTACCTGATCCTCACTAATCCTTACTGATCCTTACTAATGATCCTTAGCTAATCATTACTGATCCTTAACTAATCATTACCTGATCCTTACTGATCCTTAACTAATGATTACCTGATCCTCACTAATCATTACTGATCCTCACAAATCATTAGCTAATCCTCACTGATCCTTAACTAATCATTACTGATCCTTAGCTGATCCTTACTGATCCTTAACTAATCCTTACTGATCCTTAGCTGATCCTTACTGATCCTTAGCTGATCCTCACTGATCCTTAACTAATGATTACCTGATCCTTACTGATCATTACTGATCCTTAGCTGATCCTTACTGATCCTCACTAATCCTTAGCTAATCCTTACTGATCCTTACTGATCCTCACTAATCCTTACTGATCCTTAGCTGATCATTACTGATCCTAACCTAATCCTTGCTGATCCTTCCTGATCCTTAGCTGATCCTTACTGATCCTTAACTAATCCTTACTGATCCTTAGCTGATCCTTACTGATCCTTAACTAATCCTTACTGATCCTTACTGATCCTTAACTAATCCTTACTGATCCTTGCTGATCCTTAGCTGATCCTTACTGATCCTCACTAATCCTTACTGATCCTTAGCTGATCATTACTGATCCTAACCTAATCCTTGCTGATCCTTGCTGATCCTTAGCTGATCCTTACTGATCCTCACTAATCCTTACTGATCCTTAGCTGATCATTACTGATCCTAACCTAATCCTTGCTGATCCTTGCTGATCCTTAGCTGATCATTACTAATCCTTGCTGATCATTACTGATCCTTACTGATCCTTAGCTGATCATTACTGATCCTTAGCTGATCCTTACTGATCCTTAGCTAATCCTTACAGATCCTTAGCTAATCCTTACTGATCCTTGCTGATCCTTAACTAATCCTTACTGATCCTCACTAATCCTTACTGATCCTTTGCTAATCCTTGCTGATCATTACTGATCCTGGCTGATCCTTACTGATCCTTAACTAATAATTACCTGATCCTTAGCTAATCCTTATTGATCCTGAATAATCCTTGTTGATCATTACTGATCCTTACTGATCCTCACTAATCATTAGCTAACCCTTACTGATCATTACTGATCCTTACTGATCATTACTGATCCTTGCTGATCATTACTGATCCTTTCTAACTATTTGAGCCAATGAAGTGAAGGATCAGTAAGGATCAGTAAGGATTAGTTAAGGATCAGTAAGGATCAGCTAAGGATCAGGAAGGATCAGCAAGGATTAGGTTAGGATCAGTAATGATCAGCTAAGGATCAGTAAGGATTAGTGAGGATCAGTAAGGATCAGCTAAGGATCAGGTAATTATTAGTTAAGGATCAGTAAGGATCAGCTAAGGATCAGTAATGATCAGTAAGGATCAGGTAATCATTAGTTAAGGATCAGTGAGGATCAGCTAAGGATCAGTAAGGATCAGCTAAGGATCAGTAAGGATTAGTTAAGGATCAGTAAGGATCAGCTAAGGATCAGTAATGATTAGTTAAGGATCAGTGAGGATTAGCTAAGGATCAGTGAGGATCAGTAATGATTAGTGAGGATCAGGTAATCATTAGTTAAGGATCAGTAAGGATCAGGTAATGATTAGTTAAGGATCAGTAATGATTAGTGAGGATCAGGTAATCATTAGTTAAGGATCTGTAATGATTAGTGGGGATCAGGTAATCATTAGTTAAGGATCAGTAATGATTAGTGGGGATCAGGTAATCATTAGTTAAGGATCAGTAAGGATTAGCTAATGATTAGTGAGGATCAGTAAGGATTAGCTAAGGATCAGGTAATGATTAGTTAAGGATCAGTAATGATTAGCTAAGGATCAGTAAGGATCAGTAAGGATTAGTGAGGATCAGTAAGGATCAGTAAGGATCAGTAATGATCAGTAAGGATTAGCTAAGGAGCAGTAAGGATTAGTGAGGATCAGTAAGGATTAGCTAAGGATCAGTTAAGGATGAGTGAGGATCAGTAAGGATCAGCTCAGGATCTGTAAGGATCAGCAAGGATTAGCTAATGATTAGTGAGGATCAGTAATGATCAGCCCAGGATCTGTAAGGATTAGCTAAGGATCAGTAAGGATTAGCTAAGGATCAGTAAGGATGAGATAAGGATCAGTAAAGATTAGCTAAGGATCAGTAAGGATCAGTAATGATCAGCAAGGATCAGGTAATGATTATCTAAGGATTTGTTAAGGATTAGCTAAGGATCAGTAAGGATTATCTATGGATTAGGTATGATTAGTGAGGATCAGATTAACAATGGATTAGGTATGGTCTGATTGGAGACATCCTTCCTGCGCAAGTGTGGAATGCCTTTCCCACATCATATTGAATGGAGGAACCAGTCTATAAATTCAAGCGAGTTTATGCTCTAGGACTCATGTGTTTTAGTGGTAGTCGACAATTATAAGTAAACCGCTAATCATGAATCAGTATAAATGTGATCATTGTGAATACTCTTCCAAGTTTAAAAGTAATGTTAAGCGACATGAAGAAGAGATGCACGATGAGAGTAGTGAAGAGTCTGACTCAGATGATGAGATAGAAGCTGAAAGTGATCATGATGATGATGAAACTGTCAACACTGAGGAGGATCTTCCTTTAGGGAATGTATGGCCTTCAATGCGTAGGGAAGTTGATAAAGATGAAAACATACTGCAAGTTTTCAGACGTAAATTTTATATAATAGAAGTTTTGAAAATGATGCTGTTGTGACTGCAGTCATAGCAACCATGCAAAAAGCACAGAAGGAAGATGGTATGGATATGCAAGAGGCCTTAGATTATGCTATTGAGAAAGAAAATATCTCATCATACGTCAAGCAAAGAATGATGAAGAAGAGGAAGCTAGTAATTCTGAGGATGCTGCTGTGAATGAAGTTCAATATGCTAGTACTCGATTATTCCCATACTATGGAAATAACTAGAAATAGCTATACCTAAAAAATGTTTAGACATTATTGTTCATTAATGTACTGTTAGAAAATAGTGTCGTTTTCATGCGTTGTCATTCTTTGAAAATAAGGTTGTAAATCAACGGCTACTGTCCATATACGGACAATGAATTGCATAAGCTTAGATAATACTCATAAACCATGGATTAAACCAAAAGCTATTAGAGATATTGCTATTGCGCATGCGCTATTTAATAAATGTTTATATGACATACATCATTTAAATCTCTATTACTTCTTTGTTCTACATGCTAGGTCCCAGGCCTCTAGCTGTTACCGTTATTGATATAACTACTGCGCATGCGCAGTTGATGGTTGTACATATATATATATATTGTGGATATATATATTTTGAATCTCCATTATGGACTTGTTCTATGTACTAATTGTTAATCTGTTGGTATATTCTCTTATAGTTTTTGAATAGATATAAACATCTTGTAAATCATCAACTTAATTTTCATTAATTGAATTTAGCATTATTTCTATATAATTAAATGTAGTAATTTAAGACAACTTATCAATATAACATAAAACATTCTGAGTCAATTAGTAGTTTTTCACCCCAATCTCCTAATGCTTTATCATTGATTTCTTCTTTTATTTCTTCTATGAATGATGTTGCTACAGTCCTATCATGATATTTCATTAAACCATCAGCAAGTTCTTCAATAAAATCATTAACATAGCCATTCTTCCCCAATTTCCTTCTTTATCCATAATTGAAAAAAGTTCACAAACTAGGCCTTTAGCCTCTAGCTTGGATAAGACTTGATGTTGTTCTACTCGGGACTTTATTGAGTTTTTAGAGCTAGCTCTTGCATATGTTAGAAGATCTCGCATCCAATAATAGTATGAACTGTTGATGGGGATTGATTGTCTCTCGAAAGATATAACTCCTAAATTGCGACATTCATAGTTCCTCTCCAAAGAATATGCAACTAGATTCTTTCTAGTTAATTCCGCTCTTTCTTCACAGCGTTGAATATGAGGTAAGCTAGTGAAATCATCTTCGCATCTATCGAGTGGTATGACCAGACTGTTGCTTCTTCTCGATTTATATAGCTATACTATGGAGATTCTCTGTTAAATCAGGCGTGACGTTTGAATTATTAATCAATCAGATTGTAGGATTTCTCGTTTCTAGAATCTTGTGGAACATTCTGGAAGTTTCTGGAAAGTTCTTTCTGGAAACGTTCTAGAAGGAGTTCCAAGTTCTAGAACAGATTGTAGGATTATTATGTTATTTTATTTCATAAACGATTCGAACGTCGCGTTCGAATTATTATTACGCCATCATAATTAATCAATCAGATTCTGGAAAGAAACTTCTGGAAAGTTCTAACTAATCAGATTGTAGGATTCTTAGGGATGTTCTGGAACATTCTGGAAACTTCTAGATCGTTAAATCGGAAACGAGGCTAGCGGTTTCAGACAAGGATTGTAAGAACTCTTGAGGTTGGAGAAACTCGTCGCACTATAGCACGACCTGATGACGTGAAAACGAGGTTGGAGAAACCACTGATAGTAGGAGCTGATGCGTGCGCTAGGACCTGGGACTCTTGAAAACGAGGTTGGAGAAACCGGTTAAAAACCGTCGCGCTATAACGCGACCTGATGACGTCACTGATGACGTCACTGTCTGCAGGACAATTAGATAGAAATACAATACAACGGAATAAAATATAATGAGAATCAATACAAGGTTAAATTTTGGTCTATTTAAACATAAATGAAATTTCTTAGGAGGAACTCTCCTAGTAGTCTGGAGAGACTAACGAGAGGAGAGCACCCCCATTGTTGGAAATATATTTGTGTGTTTGCAGAGCATTATTATTTCAATAAATAGAAAACTATTTCTTGGTCGAATTAAAAGGAAGCTAGAATAAATTTTTTAAGATTCTTTTAAAATTCCTAAACGGTCGTACAGACCGTTCCAGTAGCAAGATATCCTTTATTACAAAATGTTTCAGCCAAATACATAAGCAACTACAGCATAGTATATTTCTGTGTTTGAACCGGGGTGATCTTAAAGTTTACAGACAGGCAAATGAGCATAAGGAGAGCAATCCATCAATGTTTACTCCATGTAGCCACTGTTATGCCTATTCTAAAAAACATGACTTATCGGGTCATGTTAAGCAATGTCAATTCAACAAGACAAAAAAGTTAGAAGATGGTGAAGCCACTGTTCATTGTAAGCTTCAGTTTGAGAGTGAGATGTTGCTACTGGCAAATAAGGTTCCAAACGGATGTAGTGAAACTTGGCTCTTCCTTTTTAGCAGCAAAATGATTTTTCTTATTTGATCATTGCTACGCCAATAAGCAGGGAAGGCGCCATTAGATGTTCATGGCCATTTTTTTGTATATTCAGAGTCTACTTCAGTAGACTGAGTCTACTGAGCACAGTCACAATTGACGCGCAACACTACCTCTTCAATTTCTCCTTTATATTTCTCTATCTTCGGAATATATTCTGCTACTCTCTTCAGTTTCTCTTTACTTTATTCATTAGTTCAGTCTGTCTTTCTTTTATACCCCATATGTTTTTTATCTTTTGCTTTGCAATAAGCGTTCGGTAGGCTCTTTATGACATTGACACAGATTGCATGTGGTAACTTTATGGGTACCTTTATAAGTGGATTTCGCATTTACTCTATTTAGCTTCACTCGCAATATTGCTTACATATTTTTGGGGCAGCTTGTGTCGTGTATATTTGTTGTGTATATATGTATATTTTGCTTGTATATTTCATAATTTTGTCACTTCCTGCTCTTTAGTTCTTAGTTTTTCCTGTATCCATTAAATAATCTTTCCTTTTACTTCTTTTTTCCATTCTGATTTCTTATTTTGTCATACACTTCCTACACTGATGTCAATTCCATACTGTTCTGATTCCTTTATAGTTTCTGAATACCAACAATTTGGATAAGCATTTTTTATTTGGTCTTCTTATACCTTCCTTGATACTTTGCTTATGTCTCCATTTATCAAACTATGTAGTAGCATGAATTTCCTGTAATTTATAGTTTTTTGAATGGGCCAGATCCCTGTTTTATGTATTTGCTCTATGTCTTTTCCTTCTTTTGTTGTTATATTATTCCAAGTTTCTGTGTTGTACAGAATAGATGAAATTATTACATACTCTAATATATTCAGTCATACTAACATTGCTTTGTTTCCTATGTTCTGATCCACGCGCTTTCTTTATCATTAGCATATGTGCTACCTTGCCAGTTTTCTTTTCAATTCTTCTCTGATTATCTCTTTTTTCGTTTATCCACTCTCCAAGGTATTTTCCTTTCTTGACAATACCATTATTCAAATCTTTGTCTGCATGAAAGATACTGGTATCATCAGCTAAAAGGTGAAAGTTTAGAACCTTTGAGAAAAGCGGGATATCGTTTATATACAACAAAAATAACAAGGGTCCAAGGACGCTACCTTGAGGAACGCCATATTTTATACTAAGATCATTTGACAATTCACCATTATAGGACAATACATAGGACAATACATAGGACAATACAAGGACAATACAAGGACAATGCAAGGCTAGGAAAGTGTTTTCGTATTTCAATAGTGGTTTCGTCCATGAACTATTCTCAAAAAAGCAAAATGAGATGAAAATCATTCAAGGCAAAGTAAGGCCCTCCCAGAAGTTGTAAAACGGGGTTACTTTGGCCCACTTTTGCTCTAATACAAAGGAAAATTTCTAGCAAAGGATCAAAATCATATTTATGAAGGCCTATCAGTTAAAACTATTGTTTGTGGACCCTTCACAAAGGGTTTAAGTCTACTTTGCATTGAAACATAGCTAGTGCAGTCTTTTTCATTGTTGGGCCAAAGTCACCTGCCTGTGGGGTGACTTTGGCCAACCGTAAGTTTTGCTAATATGGGCAAAGTCTGCAGCCTGAAGGGGTGAGATTGGCCCAGCTGTGAATAGATGAAGCATTTGGGTTTAATAGTAATTGACAGAACAAAGCTCCAGAGAGTTTTTTCTTAAAAATTTCTGACGTTTTACCAATCTATACGATATCGATATTATTTTGCACCCTAAAACCCAATCTTTTCTGACAACTTTAATTATAAAATGAAAATGGAAATATTAGTGTAACTAATTCAGTAAGGAGGTATAAACCACACAATATTTTGCTAGTAAACATATATATTTATCATGGAACATTTTTCAACATTTCCAGTGCGATTCTAGTTCTGGGACCCTAAAGCAACCTCTGTTGTTTACAGGCTCAGGAGACATGATCTTTTGCTGAACACTTGGCCATCGATAACTAATATGGTCCTTTACCCTTGGCCAACGCCAAAAGTTTCCAGATTTCACCATCACATTGACCTCAGCTTCTCAATTTAAAGACGCTTCAACTCTTCCAGGGAATAATTCCTCCTCATACTCTACAATGACATAGTCACCAACAGAAATGTCCACCTCTGACTCATCAGCTGGAAGGTACTGAAGTTCTTCTTCTTGTTCCAGTTCTTCATCTTCTTCAACCAACAAGTCAATCTCTTCTTCATCATTTGGACTTGGCTCCTTGGTTGCTGCTTCTGAAACTTGCAGATGCTCTCCAGTTATACCAATACCTGGGGAACATTGAGCTTCTTTTCTTTTCCTGGGCTCTTTGGCTGTGTCAGACCTCAAGTCAGCAAGCTTTTCAATGAAAGTTTCGCTGATTAAGCTTGAGTCGTCTCTCTTGCTTGGAAGCCTTTTTAGTACTTCATTTCTGTTTATAGGAAATAAGCCAGTTTTCTGAAGCCTGCTTTGAGGTTCTCTGCAGCTCTGTTGTCTACTTCCAATGCTTCATGCAACAATGATAGCTGCTGGGGAAACTTGTCTTTGGCATAGCACTGCTTTGGTTAGATCGAGACTTCCTTTTCCAATCAGAAAGTACTTTCCTCCAAGCCATCTTCATTGGTCTATAGAATGCAACATCAAGAGGCTGTGTGAGGTGAGTTGAATTTTGTGGGAGGCAGATAAAGGCAATGTTATTGTCGACGCATGACTGAATAACTTGTGGATTGATGTGGGAAGAAAGGTTGTCCCCTATGATCACCTTCTTTCCTGTTTGCTTTTTCAATGCTGGCAAGACCAGCTTAAAATACCAATCTTGAAAGGTGTGACTGTCAAACCAACCAGACTTGGATCTATTGTAGACTGTGCCTTTTGGACCTCCTTTGGTCCACGTGCTCCAAAGGTGTTCAGCTTTGTAAACAAAATATGGGGGCAAAAGCTCTCCAACTGCAGTTCCACAATACATGAGACTAATTGGATGTGTTGATAATGCGTTCAGGATATTTACAGCCCCGTTTACATAGAATCTTCTTGTTTCCTGGATCATCAGTCAGGTTTGTTTCATCATAATTCCAGATATTACTTGGATCTAGGTCTTTCAATTCAGATGTTAGGTTATCGAAGAATTCATTGATGGTATCTTCTGATATAGCAGCTCTTTTCTTCTTGATATTGGCTGAGAATCTTAGGCTTAGTGCTTTGTTCCTTTTAAGAAAACTCTCTGTCCATTCTTTTCCTGGGAAATTTTCCTTGAACCTTGGCTCATTATACCCTTTCATATCAATGAAACTTTTCACTAGACATCTCAAATCAAAGGTATCCAAAGGAAAACCATAATTACTCAATGCTATGCAATGCTGTGTTAGTGCTTCTTCAGCAGCTTTGTCCAGCACAGTTTGCCCACCAACTTCCAACTGATGAAGGCCTTTGAGTTTATTTTTCAATGTGCTTCTTTGGATTTTGAAGTAAGCTTCTGCTTGTCTCTGTGTCATTACTTTGTTCTTAATAGCATTTAATGCTTTTTCAATGGTTTCATCTGAGTAATCCCTGTATCTGCGGCTTCCAAGCTTTCTCTTGTAATTTCTTGGCATTTTTAGGCCGTTATTTTGGCTCTTCACTTCACACACTGTTCATTGAACTGGAACCACTTCAATTCCAATCAAGACCATCACCATCAACAACAACAACAACACATGAACATCACAACACAACGACAACAGGAACAGTGACAATGACTTTGGGGTGTTAAGATCCTTGTTCAGTGAATATTTACACTGTAATTTAAGAAATAATGTGGGCCAAAGTACCCCCTCAAAAATTAAAATATTCAGCTTCTGGAGAAATGTAAAGAAAATAAGAAAATAGTGGCAAAGTAAAGGAAAAACTCCTCAGACAAGTATTTATCATTTCTAAATATGACCTACGTTTCAAGCTTACTGGCTTATGATGTTGTATTTGGGTTATTTCATCCATCTGAATAAGAAGTTTACAAAGATTATTTTTTAACATCATTCACGGTTGCTTGTAGCTACACATAAAGATGCTGAAAATTTCCTATTACTTTGATCTTTGTTATTCTGCTTAATAATTTTGTTAGGAAAAGTCCATTAGAAAAGATTTGTTTACTAAAAGGGCACTCAGGCTTTTGAACGATGCTCCTTGCAACCATAAAACAAATTCTGTGTCTGGGGTCAAAGTAACCCCCAAGGGTCAACGAGTTTTAGATTAGGGACAAAACAGTCCAAGAAGCATATGGTGAAATAGACTATCTGTCATTGGGAGAGGATGGACAGATTCACCTAAAAACAGAGCAAAAATATTTAAGTCAGGTTACAGCACAAATAGCATTGCTCAAGGCTAGTTTTGGCTTTTTTGTTGTGTGGATTGTGCAACACTCAACATACATGTTGGCAATCAGAATATAAAGTCTGACAGAACCAGACTACACCGCGGATTGTTCCAGGGCGACTCGCTTTCTTCCCTGCTGTTTTGTCTGGCCATTCGTCCTCTCGCTATAGCACTAAAGGGATCCAAACATGTCACAGGTTTTAAAACAGAGGAGGGATTACAAACAATATCGAGATGGCCGCTGATACTAAGCCCCAAACATATATACAAATCCCAATCTTACAATGAGACAACATATACAAATACCTTGGACTGGAACAGCTATCAACAGTCAACAGAGAGAAAACAGCGAGCCAAATACTTACCAAAGTTAGTAAGGCCCGCCAGATTCTCAAAACTGACCTCAACAGCAAATGTGTAACTAAGGCCGTCAACCAGAAAGTAGCTGGAGTACTCAAATACTATCTGACGGCCGGCCTTTGGCCTAAGGGTGATATGAGATGCCTTGACGCTAAGATACAAGCCCACCTGAGGAAAGTGCAATCAAGATGGTTCAGCGTCGGCCAATCGATTATACTTACCAAGAAAGGATGGTGGCAGGGATATTTGCAAGTTAGAGGAGCTATACAGTCAAACTGCTATCTCTGTTGTATGCTATCTGAGCAAGGCAGAAGACAAGTTTGCACAATTGCTTTTGCGTGACATTAAGGTCCTGGAGATGAATCAATGATGCCAGAGAGCTACAGTCATAGCCAAAGCAAACAAGGTGTTTCAATCGCTGGACATGACGGAATACTCTGTCGGGGAAACGGTAAAGCACATTGACAAGCAGGTGCAGAATACTAGCAGGAAATTAAAATCCACAGTTACCAAGAAATATGAGCATCTAAGGAAAGCAGCCATGTGCAACACCAAACGCCATGCTAAGTATGGCATATTGGTTGAACGTGAGGATGTGGATAGTCAGCCAACACACCAATGGCTTTTTGAAGGCTTAATGCGACCCCTGACAGAGGGCTACATCACAGCTATCCAAGACGGCACCTTGTTATCCAAGGCAGCGCAAGCTGCAATGGGGAACCCAGCTTTAAATCAGTGTTCCCTCTGTGGCAAAAGCAAAGAAAGCCTGACACATATTATATCCGCATGTGGCAAACAAAACTTTGGGGCTTATAAAGAAAGGCATGGCGAAGTTGCAAAGGTGGTGCTTAACCACCTATTGTAACAATATGATATTGAAATCTGCCCGGCGGTAAAAGCCCCAAAGGCGGAATGCAAGAAAGATCAATGCAGGGATTTCTGCGACACCCAGTTCAAACCTGTGGAACAAATGTACCAGCAGGACCTGGTGATATATGATAGGCCGGCAAAAAAACAACATCATTATTGAAGTCACTGTGCTATACGATAAATGCATCACAATGGCATAGGTTGAGAAAACAAATAAGCATGCAAAGCTCAAGCACGATCTTTATAGAGCCAACAAATCCAAAGGTTATAAAACCGTCACTTTACTTGTGGTGACCATGGGAGCTTTAGGCTGTGTCAGCAAGCAAGTAAGAATTGCATTACAGGAGCATAGGCTCTTCATAGGTTTTGTCCCAAGGCATATGTGTGACGTTCAAAGAGCGGCTTTGGTTGGCACGCAAATGACGGTCAAAAGGCATCTTGCCATGTAAACCTTGGGAACTTGCTCTTGTATGTGACTAGCGTGTATACTAACATACAGCCACCGGATACCACGTCAAACACCTGAGTGTTCGGTTTTGGATATAGGCACTCATTACAAAAATGCCTGACAAAAACATTCAGATAAGGCTTTTGTTTCTCTGATTTTTGACACCAAAACTAGAAGGAGGATTCGACTGCTGGACTGGAAATTTCTTGTTGAAAATAACAGTTTTCTAAAAAATGCAAGATTGTCCCACTCTACACCTGTTATATTCCACACCTACTGCAGGGTCGAGTGCACTTAAACCAATATCAATTACTGCGTTGAATAAATACACAGACAGTGGTTCTCTCTGCCTCACACCATGTGCAGTTTCAACAGGCTCGCTACGCCTTCCACTAATCTCAAATACTGTCAAAGAGCGATAGTAGCACTCCTCTAAGTACCCCAGCATAGGAGGAGGAACTCCCAACCGCTTTGCTGCCACTAACATAGTCTTGTGACTGACGGAATCAAACGCTTTCTTGACATCCACAAAAGTGAGACAAAGTGGATTAAGCATCTCTTTGCACCCCTGCAGAATGGACTGCAATACCCACACATACTATGCAATTCTATCTCCATGCATGAAACTTTTCTGACCACTGTCCCACGGGAGTCACCTTTACAACCTTTTTCCAGGTACTTTCTGATATGCCCTTATTTTAAAGGACGATATCGTAATGGGCCACATACAGAGTGGATCTTTTGTGTTGACTTCCTCCTCTATGAACACTGTTCTCCCAAGTCGAAGTGGCTTGGGTTGGTAGGAAGCATACTGCCATAATTTGAAATGGCTAACAAGTGCTCCTAAATCTATACCCTTGAACAGGTGATGTGAGAGGTTGTCAGGTCCAGTCGAGCTCTTTGATGTCTTTTGGAGCACACTCTGTACTTCCTCAGCAGTAACAGGAGAAATTAACTCCCATATGGGTCGCAGACCAAAGAGGGTGATCCTGAATCCTCCAGCGACGGAGTTTCAATGATCTCGCTCCAGACAGGCTCCATGGTTTCAATGTCGAGAGCATCCTGACACTCATGCCTCCAGTTGCCAGACAAGACGGTGTCTCTGCAACGCAAACAAAGCTCAGCAAGCAGTACAATAATTCTTTTATACAGACCCTGTATCCGCGCATACTGGTGCCTACAAAGCTGTCAGTTATTCAGTTGACCACCCCCCCCCCTGTGGATACAGCAGATCCATTTTTTCTTCCCTTTGCAGGGATGGACAGAGGTCCTCCATGCCTCAAATACAGTGTCTATCGCTTGCATACAAAGCGAGTCCGGTTGACCAGGCTTAATTTTAGCAAGGTCAATCTCACAGTGAGTCTTGCTGACATCGATTCTGTCCAGAACAGGCTCCGCCCAACTAGTGTTATGGATAACTGTAGAGACGTCCGTATATTCAGATGTTAGACTAGTAGTGGGTTCTTGGTTAGGCCGTGTATTCTAGTTACACTCCAAACTAAGTGAATAAAGAACCTCTTTGTAACGGAGATTCTTACTCCAAACTGTTCAATTGTGAAAGGAAAGGACTCATGGAGGTGTTTACTCAATGTATCGCAGGTGTTTACTTCTTTTGCTAGAGGTGGAGGACTTCCTCCGACCATCTCTTCCTAGTCGTCTGCCTTGACGCACACTGCAGATGATATTCTTCATAGTGCGCTCTTCTCATATGCAAAGGCACTCCGACTTTGCCATGTAAGCCTTTTCCGCTGATGTCAAAGACAGAGCCGTCAGCAGGCTCATTACCAGCACCAATGTTAGCTACAGGTTCAACCGCAGGTGCAGCTGATCCTCTAATATTATTGTTTCTTGTAATACCCTGCTGATTATGATCCTAAGGGGCTGGTAACCACAAAGGCCATTAGTTCCATTAGATTAGCCAACCTATCCAAGATAGGAAAGCATCCACGGCTGCCACTGGAGTGGCTGTTGGAGGATGACATGATGGGGTAGCAATGCTGACGAGGCCCCAGTAGAAGATCACCAATGACAGAGGCTGTATTCCAAGTATTGCCCCTGGAAGCTGGTATACAAGTGAGAGGACGTCCAGGAACTGAGAATCTTACAATATTATGTTATGTCAAACAGGCTAAGATAAGAGAGTCATAGTTACTCCTGCCGTTTACCCGTGCTTGGATGAATATCTTCACTTTGACATTCAGAGCACTGGGCAGAAATCACATTGCGTCAACACCGTTTCCGACCATTGCAATCTTTGTTTCAATTTAACAGTCGGATTCCCCTTGTCCTTACAAGTTCTAAGCTGGTTGTTGACTGCCTGCTGAACTGCCATCGCTGGCAAAGCTGGGCCAATAAACCGGGAGCCTCGTCCAAGTCCAGCCATAGCTTTTGTGAGCCACACCCAGTCGAGGATGGGACTGCGGCTTCAAGTCCAAGCCCAACAGACCCAACCCTTAGAGCCAATCCTTTTCCAGAAGTTACAGATCTATTTTGCCGACTTCCCTTTCCTACATTGTTCTTTCAACCAGAGGTTTCTCACCTTGGAGACCTAATGCGGTTATGAGTACAAACAGATGTGAAAATCAGTCACTCCCTCGGATTTTCAAGGGCCATCGAGAGTGCAACGGACACCACAAAAAGTGTGGTTCTTTACCGAGCATTAAACCCTATCTCCAGGCAATCTGGTTCCAGGGTGTCAGCCTGTTAACAAAAAAAAGATAACTCTTCGCAGGACCCTTGCTGACGTCTTCGAGTACAGTTTACGTTGCCGCTTTTAACCCGCAAATGGGAATATCCACGTTCTGGTTCCGGGAATATTAACCCAATTCCCTTTTGATAGCACAAGCTAAGATCGGCTGCTTTGAAACGGAGTTTCCCTATCTCTTAGGGTCGCCTAACCCGTATCCAATTGCTGTTCACACAGAACCTTTCTCCACTTCAGTCTTCAAAGCTCTCATTTGAATATTTGCTACTACCACCAAGATCTGCACTAGAGGCCATTTCACCAAGGCTCATGTTAAAGGCTGCGTCACAACCTACACGCCCTCCTACTTGTCAGAAGCTGTGCAGTACTTAATACAGTATCCATTTTCAGAGCTACTTAATTTGGTAGGTGTGTTGTTACACACTCCTTAACGGATTCCGACTTCCATGGCCACTGTCCTGCTGTCTAGATCAACCAACACCTTTTGTGGGGTCTGATGAGCGTCGATTTAGGCGCCTTAAATCAGCGTTCAGTTCATCCCGCATCGCCAGTTCTGCTTACCAAAAATGGCCCACTAGAGACTCTCATTCTGTGCCCGGCTTCAATTGAGCAAGTCGGGCATCTTACCAATTTAAAGCTGGAGAATAGGTTAAGGTTGTTTCAACCCTAAGACCTCTAATCATTTGCATTACCTGATAAAACTGATCATCGAGTCCCTGCTATTCTGAGGGAAACTTCAGAGGGAACCTGCTACTAGATGGTTCGATTAGTCTTTCACCCCTATATTCAAGTTCGACGATCGATTTGCACGTCAGAATCGCTACGAGCTTCCACCAGAGTTTCCTCTGGCTTCACCCTACTGAGGCATAGTTCACATTCTTTTGGGTCCCAACACATGCACTCTTACTCAAACCTTTTTAAGAGTAGAATAGGTCGGTTTATGATCTGCTTCGGGCAGCCTTTACTTCATTGTGCCTTTGGGTTTCGATCACCCCAAGACTTGGGCACATGTTAGACTCCTTTGTCCGTGTTTCAGGACAGTATGGATGAAGCCATATGGCCGCCAACAACCAAAGTGCATGTGTGCAGGATCCTCCCGCGTGACAAAAAGCATTTCACATGCACTCCATGCATACCACCATGGTCGACATCCTGTTAAGAAGAGGGCGCCGTTACTGCCTCACTGCTATACGAAACATTGTTTACTAGAAGCTAGATAAAAAGCTCTATCTTCTGCAAAATTAGAAAAACATAAATGAAATCAATTGTCTGATTGTCTTTAATATTATCTAACTCAAGAACCAACTTGAAGGACATGATTTTAACACGCACGCACGCTTTACCATAATTGAAAAGATTGAAAGACCCCCAACAGACAAAAAAGAACTACGGTCTTTGCTAGAGAAAAAGGAAGACAAATGGATGAAAAGACTTCAGACTGTAATGCCAAACGGACTCAATATTGCTTATAACTATCCACAGTACCTAACAGGATGTATTCGGTAATTTGTAAACACCTTTCTACCCGCTTATTTCGTTCACCACTTGGGTTACCATTTTGATTATCATGCGGCGTAGAACAACTATATGACGTCTAATGTATTAATTTTACGTAATCAAAATTAGATTTTAAATTTGAATATTTAATTTAAAAAAAGGCTCTGAGGAAGGCGGACACGCTGAAACTATTTAGCCAAAAAGTTGTCGTTTATTTCTACATTTCCTTGTTGCCGAATATATTTCGTTCAAATAACAAGTAAGTATTTATTTATTTAATGCTTTCATTTTTTCTTTGCTTTTTCTTTTTCATTGTTTTCTTGTCACTTGCATTGTTCTTCTTGTCTAGAGAAAAATATCAATTGTATTATTTCATTTAAACAATTTCTAAAGAGTATGTCATTTGCTATTTTGTAAAAGTGAAAAAATACCTTTTGAACGTTTCTTTTTATTTTTGCAACGTATAGTTAATTCAGTTCCATGGTCTTTATCCACCTCTAAACTGTAGTAAGTAAAAATTACAAGAATGTAAGCTTTCGAATGTTTCTTTGTATCTTTGCAGGGTACAGCAGAGCAATTCTTTTTATGGTCTTGGACTTTCTCTAAAAAAGGTAAGTTAACATTTCATTGTTTTATGCTTTCTATAAGACGTAGGTTTTTTTGTTGCAAAGAAACAAGTAAAAATTTCAATAACAACTAGTTATTATACCAGTTTCTTCACTTTTTTCTCCACAGTAAGCTACTTTGGTTCCCTTTTCTTGTGTGTCTTTTTCTCTTGCATGTTCTGGTTTGTTAATTACAAAAATTATGAGAACCAAATGTGTTATTTATATAAAAATTTTATATTGCGAATTAATATGTGTTGATCATGTTTACATGCAATCATCAAAAATTTTACCTTCATCATCACGCATTATCTGGAATGGTTCATTTTGATGATTAGAATTTCGATTCTAATCAGATAGAATTGAAAACACAATTGCATTAGCAGCAAAAATTATTGAAAATCAGACAGAATTTAAAATGCAACTATATATATTTTACCATTTGATCCATTTCTACACTTTCTAGGCATTTCTTCATTATACTTGTAATTTGAAGAATTTTTTGCAGGCTCTTTACAAACAATAATAAAAGTTAATTTTCCATTAATTCTTGCAAGTAAATCACAATTTAGAAACAAACAAGGATTTTTCTACGAGTTTTTGTAAATCTAACTACAATTAACTTTTCTATTTTAATTCTTTTAGGATCCTGCTCCGTTTCTGAATCAGATGAGATTGCTAAAAGTGTGAAAATTCATTAAGTTTACCTATTGGCTTTAAGCTTGTTGTTGTTTTCTTGTTCGTTTCTTCTCGTTCTGACTGAAATAGAAACTCATTTGTTAAGTTTTGACATTTGATTAAACATTCCTCAAATCTGAAAGGTAAGCTATGGAGAAAGATCATATAGAAAGTAGAATACCTTGTTTGATATTGATTTGTTTGAATGTTTCTGTTTTATTTTTCGTTGTAGAAAATTGACTACCAGTTGTTTTCTTTCTAATCAAGTTCTTTGCAAATGCTACAGTGAAAATGGTTGTTAGTATTAATTTTTATATTATGATATCAATAGCTTGCTCTCGTTGGGCTGAATAATTCTTACTTGAAGTTTTCTTTGATGTTGCTTCATTTTCTGTCGTTGTACCAGTGTGCTCCTCTTCCCCCGAGTCAGATCTTGCAAAAATCGATCTGATAATCAGACCTTTACAAGTATTTTTGTTTTTGTGGTACAATTTGGTTTAAATTTAGAAAGCGGAAGGTCTTGTGATTTTTCTTCACTGCACTGCAATCAACCGTAGAGATCGTTTTGGGGAAAGACACATGTTAAGTTCATCTCCGTTTTACTTATCAGACCAAGAGCCAAGAGTCATTGAAAGGAAAGTACACGTTTTCTTAAATAAGAACTTTAAGCAAGACTGTATTTATTACCACATTGAAGCTATCATTCCATTCTCTCGTTACAGTTTTAAACATAGAGATATCTATGTAATCACAACAACGTAATTAGGTAAGAGGCCTCTTGGCCAGAATACGTTATGAAGAAAAAAAGAACTAATGAATTGAACGTCTCACTTGAGAAGCAGCAGTAATACGGCTAATACAACTATTTGTTGCAAATTCGCATAACTCGCGCGTAAGGGAGAAAATAATTATTTTAATCCTCGAGTACTTGGAGTTAGAATGGTCGCCTCCTCAATTCCACCCAATTACCGCGTGTACACTACACTTACTAGTATGAAATCACATCCCATTTTCAATATTGTGAACTGAACGTTGCTGGCAAATTTCTTGGATATCTAGCAATGTTGGTTAATATTATTTTCATTTGAATAAGGAACAATCGGTTGTCGGCCAGGCCTGACTTTCAAGAACCCTAAAGAATGATTTCTGCTGTTTTATTCTAATTCCCCTACACCGAACACCCTTCTGAGCAGTGGCGTAACAGAACAGTTCGGGTCCCTTAGGAATATTCTGCTTGGGGGGCCCTTCTGAAATAATAATTTTTCCTGACATTAAGACAAAAGTAACACAGACTGTGAGAGAAATACTTTACAGTTTCAAAAATACTTTGATTTCGATTGCTTGTTACTTGGTATTCAAACATTGTCCTCAAATGCTCCAACAACGAACATTGCACTTCTTCTAATAGGCTTGACATCAACTACGCTGTGCCAACTACTAGCACATGCAGTCTGCTTAACGGAATCTCAGGACTAGCGTAGCATACAAAGCTCTGAGAAAGAGCAACATAATTCACATTGGCTCATTTTTTTCTCCATATCACTGTATCTTGCAAACATTTATGGGCCCAAAGGGCTTGAGGGCCCTTAGGAGTTGCTCTAACCCCAATCTACGTTGGTTACGCTACACATTTTTTTATAAGAAACCTAGCTTGGGTCCTAGTACTAAAAGTTTCTTTATTTTTCACCAGTTTCTAGTAGGAGTTCCTTAATTTTTTCGCTGAATGAGGATGAAAGTTCCTTATATAGTTCCTTGTCGTCATATATATGTTTGAAAAACTATTTTACAGCAAATTTTCTTTGTTTTCTAACTTTAAATACAAACAGAGCTTTTCTGGGAAGTATGATTGGCAATAGGTTGTTATATATGTTAGTTAGTTGCACAAATCATCTTGTTCTTGAAAAAAATAGTCTTAGTTTTTCATCCAAGCCTGGACAGTTCCTTAAACTTCCTTTATTGTTTGGGAATTTTCAGCCTCGAGTTCCTTATAAAGGTGTTTCTTATAAAAGTAACCTTCATGTCTGACCCTTATTGCTAAGCATTTTCTCTTTCTTGTCACTGTCTCACTTTGTTTTAAAATCAGGTAAAGTTGGGGTGAATGTTTTTATTTTTAGTTGTTAAGCACAAAGTTGTTATTAAGAATGAGGCAGAAACTCTGTCATGCAGGATAAGAGATATCTATGTTTCTATGTTTCACAACATATTGGTTTCCTCAGAGAGTGAATGCAAAATGATTGGTAAATGGGTTGATGCATTCCAGACTGGGATACAACAAGGAATGTTGGATGTAACTCAATGTGCGAGAGAGATTAAAAAAAAAATGCTAAAAGTATTTGAACGGAAGCAACATGTCAACAGTGGAGCCTTGAACGTATCTAATGTAAGTCAAAGGAGCTCTTAAGAAGAAACATGAATACTTAACTGTGTCTTTCTTCTCATAAATATCTTTAATTTTATGTGGTGCCAGAAACTTAGGTACTGTTGCGTTTGAATCGGGAAATAGAAAACGAATTTTGATTTGTGTACAATGTCATTCGTTTTTGAATAGCTACAAGTCATTTACTATCCTCATACTGCATCTAAAACAATAGAGTTATTCGCGTATCTCCTCCACCCATATCTATACACTTGTTTCACATCTCATGATCGGCACCTGACAGCTCAATCTAGAAACAAATACCGCTGATAAAAGAGGTCAAAATAATAACAGTGGCTTCTTTTCTCTTGACTTTTTTTTTAAATTCACATCATTTGATCGAAGCATTTCTTCTGTCGCTGTGCAGTTTCCTTCCAAAAAATACTCATCAGTAGCTACTTACATATTATATACAATGCGCAGCCATTAGCTAGTAGAAATAGCAGCAGGATAAATGTATTCTTGTCAGTTAGGGAACTCTTCCAAAAAATCAGTTTCACCCAATGAGACCAAGATTGCATACAGAAAAAGACATCACCATTAATTAGCTTTCTGAGGTGTCTTCGTTCCTGGCTCATCCTTTCTTTGCTCAAAGTTTGCATTACGTTCCACCATTCTTTCACATCAGCTTGACAAATACTAGAATAATTGCAGGGGCCCCCCATCTCAATGAACTACCAACTAGGCAATTTGTACGAATTCATCTATCCCATTTATCATGCATTTCAATATTGCCTTTCTTTACAGGCAGTTATTGAATACATCAAGTTCGATTTATTCATGTATTCAGATGTTAACCATGAATACAAGACATTCAGATTGAAGTTTGCCTATAGTAGTAAAGGACAGACACAAGGTGAAGAATTCTTATTACTTAACTTTACAATTCGGTGTTCTGTACTACCAACATTGTCAAACAGTGTCACATGAAACGTGTAACATGACCCATGATCATCAATGGGGTCGCAAAGATATAAACTCATTTTTTTATAAGAAATTATGCTCTGAGCCACATAAGCGTTTCTTAACTTCGACAACAAATCGTATAACAAAACTTTCTTGAAGTCTCTTAACTTTTAAATATTGTGAAATAAGTGTACAATGTGAAGTATCATGTTTTTAGCAGTGAAAACACGGACATATTCAGAATCCACTCAAAGTATGACAGTTTTTGCTGGTTATTTTCACACCAGCACATGAGTAAAATAGAATGCTGAATTTAAAACTGGGAACAGTTTCTTCTTAGTTTTTTTTTTTACTTCTTAGCCCGTGTAGAGGAGTTTCTTGTGTTCTAGAAGAAAGACATGTTTAGTTTCTTATACTCGGTTTCTTGTCAATGTCTCGATATTAGTTGATATGATATCATGTATGTCCCCCGATAAATGGTATACGCTGTCAGTACATAACACATAAAAATAGCACAATGTCTATATATTTTGGACTTTTGTTCACCGTATTGTGATATTTCTTGACTTATGCCACGGAAATTCGATATACACACTTTTTTATCAAGAGCCTAGCTCAAGGCCTCGTTCTTAAAGTTCCTTATTTTTTTACCTCTTTTGAGACGGTTGTAGTTCCAAAAGTTCCTTAATAGTTACTTAATTTTAACTGCACATACAGTTTATTGACTACTATACAGAGACATTTGCATGTAAGCAATGTGCGAAACTACTCAAGGAAACATTTGATACATGCCCAAAGTACAATTTATGTGATTTTCGACTGCAAATCAATGGAACAGACTTTCTAATTCCTGAGTGTTTGCAGTGATAAAAATATTCAACAATGAAAAGTTCCTTAGTGATTTTCTCTTTAGTAGTATAAGTTCTTTAAATTTTCAGGCCTTCTACATGCAGGTTCCTTATAGAAAAAGCATGTAGCTACTATCTATTCATAGAATAAGAAATCCCTCATATGCTTTTGTCAGTGCGGACTCAGTCAACGGCAAGTTTCTTTGCGGAAGGAGGGGAGCGTCTATTTCACAGTTCAACAGTTGCAGTGTCTTTTCCACAGAGTTAGAACACTCATGTGTATTGTGTAATCCAAATCAAACAATGCCTGATAATTTGTTCCCATTCAAGGGGCGAATCCAGTGATGTTTGGAAAATTTTAAGACCACGTCCTGCTTCCGCACGACACTTTCATGGTGGGCGACGTCCTCTTCTAAAATTTACCCAACTATTTCATTGCAGCTTATAAATAGCTGCTTTGAAGCTAGAATAACTGAAAGGCCATAATACTAAGTTAACGTTTCGAATATTTTGTGGTGAAAAAAATTTGAACGCATTTCTTAACTATATACTCGGCTTTCAATAGTTTTTGGCCTGGACTCAACATTATTCACGACCCCTTTGTTGGTGACATTTTTTGAGTTTATGAGTTACTGTAGGCCTGAGTCCAAGTAGTACCTCTAGGGACTACCTTTCTCAGTATTTTAATTGGCTACTACATCCATTATACTGTAGGCCAAAACAAATTCTTAACAACGTCAAGTATTCTCCCGCAGCCTCTTACTCGAGGAAACCGTCTATCGCTATTTGAAACCCTCTCAGGACATGCTTGACAACCTTTTACACCAAAGAGTTCTGTGTGACAATGACCCCTCTGATGCCAATGTCTATGAGGTACTCTCCTCACATCCTGATGCCCTAGTTCTTACAGTATCCAGACGAGCTGCAAGACATATAAATAACATCATCATAGAGAGATCATTCCCGGGTAAACCACTAGCGCTTGTTGTGATGGATGATGGCACCCTTACAGCTCTTCACAAGGATATGCGGTTGATTCTCACATACAATGAAAATAAAAACATTGGTTTCGTCAATGGACAGTTTGTAACAGTCATTAATACGGAGAATAATACAATTTTAGTAAAACATCCAAGAGGCCACATCATCCCTCTTTTTCCCATTACACATAAGCATGAACAAGAATATGCAACATCATTTCCCTGTCTTCCAGGTTATGCCACAACTATTACAGAAGTTCAAAGACAGACATTGCCAGAAATTGTTATATGGCTAGACACTGCCACAACTCCAGAAGGCACAGCATACGTCGCGTTCTCCAGGGCAAAAACATTTCAACAAGTTTACCTGTTGCAACGTGTTGCTACACATCAGTTTTCCCACTCTAAAAATAAACTTTAAAATACATACATCATTATAACCTATTTCCCACAAAAACAGATAAGTCACCATTATCTATAAAAGTATAAATATAATGCCCAAATACTTTATACAATTGAATAAGTACGATAATAAATTATTTACTACTCTCCTTCTTACTCTTTTGCAGATGAGCAAACAACTTCATGCTAAAAGCAAAGGGGTCAGCTACTTTGCCCATTTTCCGAAGAATTACCTCACTACATATGGCAGAATGAAGTCCGTTGACCAGGACACTATATTCAAAAGACTGCGTCCTGAGTGTTGCGAATGGCTTTGCAGGCCAGCAACGGCATGCTCAGAACTATATTCTACATTAGATGAAAATCTAACACTGTTGGACACTCGCGATTCATTCATAAAGAAGAATGACATAGCAGACTTCAAAGAATCATTGTCACCCATAGTAGATATCTTACAAATGTTCCATTGCAATTGTAATGGAACAGTTGAACAAGTGATGCCAAAAAGTTTGTCAAGAAGATACTACACTTAACCTCATCAGAGGTTAAGAAAATACATTGAGGTGGGAGGATCATTATATACAATAGGGATACATATGCTTGTTGTCCACTCATTGTTGAAAGAGCCAAGTCGATATGCTGACTCTGTCATTTGCGCCACAGCCTGACCTGAAGTTAAAATAAAACAAAAGATCTGAAAGACCTTTTGCCTCTTCTCTTTGTGTCAAAGTCACGCGACATGGAATCGAATGATAATGACAGTGACACAGAAAGACTCTTAAAAATGCTAGACTCAGACAATGAGGCAGAAGAAGAGAAGAAAAAGAACAAAAAAGGTTCAAAGAAGAGAAAAATTCTTTCTTCAGACAGTGAAGATAATGAGGAAGAAGAAACCAAAAGACCACCAAGCAACGTAAAACCACTAAACGTAACAAGTCAACATCATCCGATGAGGAGGAAATAGCAAAGAAGAAAGAGGAAAATGCAAAAAGAAAACGTTGTACTACAACCAAACAGCAAGAAGAAGAAAATTCGCAGAACAACAAGAAGTCAGGAAAATCAAAAAAAAACAGAACATCAAATGTCAGGAATCAAATACAGAAGACAACATAGAGACATGAATCTTGCACGAACACATAATGCATAGAAGATAACAAACATTGTCTGTTGTATGTTAATTTAACCTTCTCTTGTACTTCTCTTATACCATTCATTTCTTCTGGCAACATTAATTCTTAAAGTAACTTATTATGCATTATGCATTATATTTCTTACATTTGTTAATGGGTTTTCCATTATTCTTAATATTTCCATATTACTATATTCAGTTCCAAGTTGCTGCTACAATATTTTTCTTTCTCTCCCATCAAATTCCCTCCCCCATCAAATTCACTATAAAATTCACATCAGCCACGACTGATACATGGATTAATTTTGGTGGGAGGGTGGGATTGAAAAACTTGAATACTAAGACGCGGGTTATTGACTTACTCGTTAGAACAACATGACATGTTTTGCAAGTGATGCTTCAGTGCCATGCCATAACGTGTGCAGTGGATTGCCAGACTATTGTGCACAATGTGGAGCGTCACATTGCTGAGGCATGACCTTCCTTCAATGGAATGATGTTTTTCACACAGAGGCAACGATACAGTGCCTGGAAACACTGTGCTGAGCAATTCTCCGGCCGTGAGGCGCCCACTTTCTCCAATTTCACACTAAGGTCACTTATCTATATTCTGACACCTGAACTGATCCCCTCTTATATATAGCTAGAAACTGCAACGTGTACCATGACTTGTTTCGCAAGTGACACTTAGTATAAGATGAAAGGGGTAGTATGGAGTTGGTGTAAATAGGTGTTACCGAGGATGAAAGGGGCAGTATGGAGATGGTGTAAATAGGTGTTACAGAGGTGTCATGAAACTTCCAGTTGTTGACAATTGGGGGTTGGGTTTGGCAGAGTGCCAGGGGTGTGGTTGTTGTGTTGGCACAATGCCAATAGAGACTGTAGCATGGAGATGGTGTAAATAGGTGTTACAGAGGTGTCATGACACTTCCAGTTGTTGACAATTGGGGGTTGGGTTTGGCAAAGTGCCAGGGGTGTAGTTGTTGTGTTGGCACAATGCCAAGAGAGACTGTAGCTGCAACATGTTGCTGCTGGCACGGCACCGATCACGTGACAGGATCCTGGCATCATGCCAACTTCCTGCTGTCTTCTCCCCCGGTACTCTATAGTTGATCATTGGCCTAAACACGGCTCCATGCTCTTTCTCTGGTTGGGGTTGCTTCAGCAGGTCTCTACAAGGATACAATAGCAATGAAAAACATATGCATTCTCCTGACACAATTTGCTGGTTCTGGCCTGTGTTGGTCCATGCAGCATGCAACGCTCGATGTTGAGGATGTTTCTGCAATAAAGTGGCTAGGTGCCAAATTGGCTATGTGCCAATTCCCATGCTGTCACTGATTCCACAACAAAACTAGTTGAGAGGCTTCGGTTCATCGCTGACACTGTATGGTGACTTGGCCCGGTGCCAAGTGAGCATCCATTGTCAGTTTCCTGTTTCCTATGTGTTCAGCACTTGAACGAGAAAGGAATATCCATGTTGTTTCTAGCTTTGCACTATACAATTCGTTGGCACTGTGCCAAGTACACAACAAGCATAAAAATTATAGGGATGGCCCTGGCGAAATAGCTGGGGATTGCACTATATTGGCTCTTTGCCAAGTGCATGCTGTGTCCATCCTTGCAAGTTCTGCATATCTGTGCAAGACCACAATGGCAGCTGTGCCCATTTGGCAATGTGCCAATGGTGTTTCCATCACTAGTTTCACTGCAATACTAGTAGAGAGGCTCGCTTCCATCCCTGACAGTGTATGGTGACTTGGCCAAGTGGCATGGCATTCTTTGTTTGCTCTTCGGGACATTATGGGCACTTCAAGGATAGAGCAATATTAATGTTGCTGCTAGCCATACAATTCCAAGGATCTTGGCAGTGTGCCAAGTACATTGGAATGCAATACGCGGGTCCATTGACTGCTGCAACAATGTTGGGACATCTTGGCATTGTGCCAGTTGTGCCCTTGTTGGCTCCATTGTCATACATCATTCCCCATGTATGCCCCTGATGTTGGCAGACTGCCAAGGTTATATGGGTATCATGGAGTGTTGCCAAGATGACGTGGGGGGGGGCAGTGGTTGTCTTGCAGCTGCAATGCTTCTGGCATTTCTTGGCCCTGTTCCAACAAGCACCTGGATACCTTGCATAGTCACGTTACAAGTCCAATGCACTTTCAGCATTCAGTGCTACCACAGTGGATATGAAAAATAGTATATTATATATATATCTCTCCTCTACCTCTCCTCTCCTCTTTGTCTTTCACTTCTATTGTCTTTTTCTCTACAGCATAACACTCTTAACTTTCGCGCTAATTAAGCCTCTCCTCTTTGTCTTTCCCTTTCTATTGTCTTTTTCTCCACGCCCCTCCCCATAATTTCGTCTTATTCATTATGTTGTATTAGGCAGGTTCCCATGATAGGTTGCTATTGTGTTGTTACCCCATTGTAATATAGGTATTTAAGTAGGCCCCAAATCATTGTAAGAACAGTTACTGATGAAGATCATAGATCGAAACGTTTAAATAAAGTTGTGTATATTTTTGAAATTCTCTTCTACAATATTTATATGTAACGGAGAACAACGACACCCTGTAATGAAATAAGCAAGCTACACTATAATGCAACACTTTACCAGTTTTACCATCTTCGTCTCAGCAATCGTTACGGTACAGAATATAAGCACGCAGCACAAAACAACAAGAACTGCTATGTGAAATAAAGCGTATACGATATGAAAATAGTATATATATATATATATATATATATATATATATATATATATATATATATATATATATATATATATATATATATATATATATATATATATAGATATATCACTATCAAAGAACAATAACTGCGCTATAATAACAGTACTAATGTACACATAACCACTGTACCTTGAAATGGCCATGGAAGGATCTGCTAAGATTTCTATCAGCAAAACGGACACACTTATTAACAGTAAAGGGGATAATGTGCTGAAGATATCCACTGTGGTAGCACTGAATGCTGAAAGTGCATTGGACTTGTAACGTGACTATGCAAGGTATCCAGGTGCTTGTTGGAACAGGGCCAAGAAATGCCAGAAGCATTGCAGCTGCAAGACAACCACTGCCCCCCCCCACGTCATCTTGGCAACACTCCATGATACCCATATAACCTTGGCAGTCTGCCAACATCAGGGGCATACATGGGGAATGATGTATGACAATGGAGCCAACAAGGGCACAACTGGCACAATGCCAAGATGTCCCAACATTGTTGCAGCAGTCAATGGACCCGCGTATTGCATTCCAATGTACTTGGCACACTGCCAAGATCCTTGGAATTGTATGGCTAGCAGCAACATTAATATTGCTCTATCCTTGAAGTGCCCATAATGTCCCGAAGAGCAAACAAAGAAGGCCATGCCACTTGGCCAAGTCACCATACACTGTCAGGGATGGAAGCGAGCCTCTCTACTAGTATTGCAGTGAAACTAGTGATGGAAACACCATTGGCACATTGCCAAATGGGCACAGCTGCCATTGTGGTCTTGCACAGATATGCAGAACTTGCAAGGATGGACACAGCATGCACTTGGCAAAGAGCCAATATAGTGCAATCCCCAGCTATTTCGCCAGGGCCATCCCTATAATTTTTATGCTTGTTGTGTACTTGGCACAGTGCCAACGAATTGTATAGTGCAAAGCTAGAAACAACATGGATATTCCTTTCTCGTTCAAGTGCTGAACACATAGGAAACAGGAAACTGACAATGGATGCTCACTTGGCACCGGGCCAAGTCACCATACAGTGTCAGCGATGAACCAAGCCTCTCAACTAGTTTTGTTGTGGAATCAGTGACAGCATGGGAATTGGCACATAGCCAATTTGGCACCTAGCCACTTTATTGCAGAAACATCCTCAACATTGAGCGTTGCATGCTGCATGGACCAACACAGGCCAGAACCAGCAAATTGTGTCAGGAGAATGCATATGTTTTTCATTGCTATTGTATCCTTGTAGAGACCTGCTGAAGCAACCCCAACCAGAGAAAGAGCATGGAGCCGTGTTTAGGCCAATGGTCAACTATAGAGTACCGGGGGAGAAGACAGCAGGAAGTTGGCATGATGCCAGGATCCTGTCACGTGATCGGTGCCGTGCCAGCAGCAACATGTTGCAGCTACAGTCTCTCTTGGCATTGTGCCAACACAACAACTACACCCCTGGCACTTTGCCAAACCCAACCCCCAATTGTCAACAACTGGAAGTGTCATGACACCTCTGTAACACCTATTTACACCATCTCCATGCTACAGTCTCTATTGGCATTGTGCCAACACAACAACCACACCCCTGGCACTCTGCCAAACCCAACCCCCAATTGTCAACAACTGGAAGTTTCATGACACCTCTGTAACACCTATTTACACCATCTCCATACTGCCCCTTTCATCCTCGGTAACACCTATTTACACCATCTCCATACTACCCCTTTCATCTTATACTAAGTGTCACTTGCGAAACAAGTCATGGTACACGTTGCAGTTTCTAGCTATATATAAGAGGGGATCAGTTTAGGTGTCAGAATATAGATAAGTGACCTTAGTGTGAAATTGGAGAAAGTGGGCGCCTCACGGTCCGAGAATTGCTCAGCACACAGTGTTTCCAGGCACTGTATCGTTTCCTCTGTGTGAAAAACATCATTCCATTGAAGGAAGGTCATGCCTCAGCAATGTGACGCTCCACATTGTGCACAATAGTCTGGCAATCCACTGCACACGTTATGGCATGGCACTGAAGCATCACTTGCAAAACATGTCATGTTGTATGTACATTGGAGCTCTTACCTATACATATTGGTACATAATTTTTACCAACCAGAATGTGATATCATCATCTCACTCTGAAATTCGGAACATTGGGTGCTTCACTCCGAGAGAACATGGAACATCAAAGTCAGGCTCCAAGCACAATATGTATCCGTTTGCAGTTCTCAGCCACAGATTTGACCTTGCCTTATTCATATGGAATATCTACAAGCATCAGCATGTGAGATCTGTCAATACTATTGCTTCTTACAGAGAATTGTGAAAATCTCTGTAAGAAGCAATAGTATTGACATTTCGTGATATAGCACATGTTTCAAAAAAGTTAACTATATATGTTATTAATACTCCATGATACGAACGATCAATCGTAGTATGACTGTTCTAGTATGACATGTTTTAGAGCAAGACATACAATCTCAAATGAGGTATTACTCTAACGGGTAAGTCAATAACCCGCGTCTTAGTATTCAAGTTTTTCAATCCCACCCTCCCACCAAAATTAATCCATGTATCAGTCGTGGCTGATGTGAATTTTATAGTGAATTTGATGGGGGAGGGAATTTGATGGAAGAGAAAGAGAAATATTGTAGCAGCAACTTGGAACTGAATATAGTAATATGGAAATATTAAGAATAATGGAAAACCCATTAACAAATGTAAGAAATATAATGCATAATGCATAATAAGTTACTTTAAGAATTAATGTTGCCAGAAGAAATGAATGGTATAAGAGAAGTACAAGAGAAGGTTAAATTAACATACAACAGACAATGTTTGTTATCTTCTATGCATTATGTGTTCGTGCAAGATTCATGTCTCTATGTTGTCTTCTGTATTTGATTCCTGACATTTGATGTTCTGTTTTTTTTTGATTTTCCTGACTTCTTATTGTTCTGCGAATTTTCTTCTTCTTGCTGTTTGGTTGTAGTACAACGTTTTCTTTTTGCATTTTCCTCTTTCTTCTTTGCTATTTCCTCCTCATCGGATGATGTTGACTTGTTACGTTTAGTGGTTTTAGTGGTTTTGCTTGGTGGTCTTTTGGTTTCTTCTTCCTCATTATCTTCACTGTCTGAAGAAAGAATTTTTCTCTTCTTTGAACCTTTTTTGTTCTTTTTCTTCTCTTCTTCTGCCTCATTGTCTGAGTCTAGCATTTTTAAGAGTCTTTCTGTGTCACTGTCATTATCATTCGATTCCATGTCGCGTGACTTTGACACAAAGAGAAGAGGCAAAAGGTCTTTCAGATCTTTTGTTTTATTTTAACTTCAGGTCAGGCTGTGGCGCAAATGACAGAGTCAGCATATCGACTTGGCTCTTTCAACAATGAGTGGACAACAAGCATATGTATCCCTATTGTATATAATGATCCTCCCACCTCAATGTATTTTCTTAACCTCTGATGAGGTTAAGTGTAGTATCTTCTTGACAAACTTTTTGGCATCACTTGTTCAACTGTTCCATTATAATTGCAATGGAACATTTGTAAGATATCTACTATGGGTGACAATGATTCTTTGAAGTCTGCTATGTCATTCTTCTTTATGAATGAATCGCGAGTGTCCAACAGTGTTAGATTTTCATCTAATGTAGAATATAGTTCTGAGCATGCCGTTGCTGGCCTGCGAAGCCATTCGCAACACTCAGGACGCAGTCTTTTGAATATAGTGTCCTGGTCAACGGACTTCATTCTGCCATATGTAGTGAGGTAATTCTTCGGAAAATGGGCAAAGTAGCTGACCCCTTTGCTTTTAGCATGAAGTTGTTTGCTCATCTGCAAAAGAGTAAGAAGGAGAGTAGTAAATAATTTATTATCGTACTTATTCAATTGTATAAAGTATTTGGGCATTATATTTATACTTTTATAGATAATGGTGACTTATCTGTTTTGTGGGAAATAGGTTATAATGATGTATGTATTTTAAAGTTTATTTTAGAGTGGGAAAACTGATGTGTAGCAACACGTTGCAACAGGTAAACTTGTTGAAATGTTTTTGCCCTGGAGAACGCGACGTATGCTGTGCCTTCTGGAGTTGTGGCAGTGTCTAGCCATATAACAATTTCTGGCAATGTCTGTCTTTGAACTTCTGTAATAGTTGTGGCATAACCTGGAAGACAGGAAATGATGTTGCATATTCTTGTTCATGATTATGTGTAATGGGAAAAGAGGGATGATGTGGCCTCTTGGATGTTTTACTAAAATTGTATTATTCTCCGTATTAATGACTGTTACAAACTGTCCATTGACGAAACCAATGTTTTTATTTTCATTGTATGTGAGAATCAACCGCATATCCTTGTGAAGAGCTGTAAGGGTGCCATCATCCATCACAACAAGCGCTAGTTGTTTACCCGGAATGATCTCTATGATGATGTTATTTATATGTCTTGCAGCTCGTCTGGATACTGTAAGAACTAGGGCATCAGGATGTGAGGAGAGTACCTCATAGACATTGGCATCAGAGGGTCATTGTCACACAGAACTCTTTGGTGTAAAAGGTTGTCAAGCATGTCCTGAGAGGGTTTCAAATAGCGATAGACGGTTTCCTCGAGTAAGAGGCATGGAGAATACTTGGCGTTGTTAAGAATTTGTTTTGGCCTACAGTATAATGGATGTAGTAGCCAATTAAAATACTGAGAAAGGTAGTCCCTAGAGGTACTACTTGGACTCAGGCCTACAGTAACTCATAAACTCAAAAATGTCGCCAACAAAGGGTCGTGAATAACGTTGAGTCCAGGCCAAAAACTATTGAAAGCCGAGTATATAGTTAAGAAATGCGTTCAAATTTTTTCACCACAAAATATTCAAACGTTAACTTAGTATTATGGCCTTTCAGTTATTCTAGCTTCAAAGCAGCTATTTATAAGCTGCAATGAAATAGTTGGGTAAATTTTAGAAGAGGACGTCGCCCACCATGAAAGTGTCGTGCGGAAGCAGGACGTGGTCTTAAAATTTTCCAAACATCACTGGATTCGCCCCTTGAATGGGAACAAATTATCAGGCATTGTTTGATTTGGATTATACAATACACATGAGTGTTCTTTTCTGTCTCTTCAACTCTGTGGAAAACACACTGCAACTGTTGAACTGTGAAATAGACGCCCCCCCCCCTCCTTCCGCAAAGAAACTTGCCGTTGACTGAGTCCGCACTGACAAAAGCATATGAGGGATTTCTTATTCTATGAATATATAGTAGCTACATGCTTTTTCTATAAGGAACCTGCATGTAGAAAGCCTGAAAATTTAAAGAACTTATACTACTAAAGAGAAAATCACTAAGGAACTTTTCATTGTTGAATATTTTGATCACTGCAAACACTCAGGAATTAGAAAGTCCGTTCCATTGATTTGCAGTCGAAAATCACATAAATTGTACTTTGGGCATGTATCAAATGTTTCCTTTAGTAGTTTCGCACATTGCTTACATGCAAATGTCTCTGTACAGTAGTCAATAAACTGTATGTGCAGTTAAAATTAAGTAACTATTAAGGAACTTTTGGAACTACAACCGTCTCAAAAGAGGTAAAAAAATAAGGAACTTTAAGAACGAGGCCTTGAGCTAGGCTCTTGATAAAAAAGTGTGTATATCGAATTTCCGTGGCATAAGTCAAGAAATATCACAATACGGTGAACAAAAGTCCAAAATATATAGACATTGTGCTATTTTTATGTGTTATGTACTGACAGCGTATACCATTTATCGGGGGACATACATGATATCATATCAACTAATATCGAGACATTGACAAGAAACCGAGTATAAGAAACTAAACATGCCTTTCTTCTAGAACACAAGAAACTCCTCTACACGGGCTAAGAAGTAAAAAAAAACTAAGAAGAAACTGTTCCCAGTTTTAAATTCTATTTTACTCATGTGCTGGTGTGAAAATAACCAGCAAAAACTGTCATACTTTGAGTGGATTCCGAATATGTCCGTGTTTTCACTGCTAAAAACATGATACTTCACATTAAACACTTATTTCCCAATATTTCAAAGTTAAGAGACTTCAAGAAAGTTTTGTTATACGATTTGTTGTCGAAGTTAAGAAACGCTTATGTGGCTCAGAGCATAATTTCTTATAAAAAAATGAGTTTATATCTTTGCGACCCCATTGATGATCATGGGTCATGTTACACGTTTCATGTGCCACTGTTTGACAATGTTGGTAGTACAGAACACCGAATTGTAAAGTTAAGTAATAAGAATTCTTCACCTTGTGTCTGTCCTTTACTACTATAGGCAACAACTTCAATCTGAATGTCTTGTATTCATGGTTAACATCTGAATACATGAATAAATCGAACTTGATGTATTCAATAACTGCCTGTAAAGAAAGGCAATATTGAAATGCATGATAAATGGGATAGATGAATTCGTACAAATTGCCTAGTTGGTAGTTCATTGAGATGGGGGGCCCCTGCAATTATTCTAGTATTTGTCAAGCTGATGTGAAAGAATGGTGGAACGTAATGCAAACTTTGAGCAAAGAAAGGATGAGTCAGGAACGAAGACACCTCAGAAAGCTAATTAATGGTAATGTCTTTTTCTGTATGCAATCTTGGTCTCATTGGGTGAAACTGATTTTTTGGAGGAGTTCCCTAACTGACAAGAATACATTTATCCTGCTGCTATTTCTACTAGCTAATGGCTGCGCATTGTATATAATATGTAAGTAGCTTCTGATGGGTATTTTTTGGAAGGAAACTGCACAGCGACAGAAGAAATGCTTCGATCAAATGATGTGAATTTAAAAAAAAGTCAAGAGAAAAGAAGCCACTGTTATTATTTTGACCTGTTTTATCAGCGGTATTTGTTTCTAGATTGAGCTGTTAGGTGTCGATCATGAGATGTGAAACAAGTGTATAGATATGGGTGGAGGAGCAACGCGAATAACTCTATTGTTTTAGATGCAGTATGAGGATAGTAAATGACTTGTAGCTATTCAAAAACGAATGACATTGTACACAAATCAAAATTCGTTTTCTATTTCCCGATTCAAACGCAACAGTACCTAAGTTTCTGGCACCACATAAAATTAAAGATATTTATGAGAAGAAAGACACAGTTAAGTATTCGTGTTTCTTCTTAAGAGCTCCTTTGACTTACATTAGATACGTTCAAGGCTCCACTGTTGACATGTTGCTTCCGTTCAAATACTTTTAGCATTTTTTTTTACTCTCTCTCGCACATTGAGTTACATCCAACATTCCTTGTTGTATCCCAGTCTGGAATGCATCAACCCATTTACCAATCATTTTGCATTCACTCTCTGAGGAAACCAATATGTTGTGAAACATAGAAACATAGATATCTCTTATCCTGCATGACAGAGTTTCTGCCTCATTCTTAATAACAACTTTGTGCTTAACAACTAAAAATAAAAACATTCACCCCAACTTTACCTGATTTTAAAACAAAGTGAGACAGTGACAAGAAAGAGAAAATGCTTAGCAATAAGGGTCAGACATGAAGGTTACTTTTATAAGAAACACCTTTATAAGGAACTTGAGGCTGAAAATTCCCAAACAATAAAGGAAGTTTAAGGAACTGTCCAGGCTTGGATGAAAAACTAAGACTATTTTTTTCAAGAACAAGATGATTTGTGCAACTAACTAACATATATAACAACCTATTGCCAATCATACTTCCCAGAAAAGTTCTGTTTGTATTTAAAGTTAGAAAACAAAGAAAATTTGCTGTAAAATAGTTTTTCAAACATATATATGACGACAAGGAACTATATAAGGAACTTCCATCCTCATTCAGCGAAAAAATTAAGGAACTCCTACTAGAAACTGGTGAAAAATAAAGAAACTTTTAGTACTAGGACCCAAGCTAGGTTTCTTATAAAAAAATGTGTAGTGTAACCAACGTAGATTGGGGTTAGAGCAACTCCTAAGGGCCCTCAAGCCCTGCATATGTGCCATTTTTTAGCCATGTGAGCTGTCAGTGCCTCTGACTAGCCAAATGCCTCGTCATCTAATTAGTGACATGCATGAAAGGATTAACGAGATTCCCACTGTCTCTATCTACTATCTAGCGAAACCACAGCCAAGGGAAAAGGCTTAGCAAAATCAGCGGGGAAAGAAGACCCTGTTGAGCTTGACTCTAGTCTCATTCTGTGAAAAGACATAAGAGGTGTAGGATAAGTGGGAGCAGCAATGCAACACTGAAATACCACTACTCTTATCGTTTTTTTACTTATTCGGTTGAGCAGAAGCGGGCCTCACGGCTCACTTTCTGGCATCAAGGCTTCACATCGGCAGGTCGATCCGTGCCGAAGACACTATCAGGTCGGGAGTTTGGCTGGGGCGGCACATCTGTTAAATGATAATGCAGGTGTCCTAAAGTGAGCTCAATGAAAACGGAAATCTCATGTAGAACAAAAGGGTAAAAGCTCACTTTATTTTGATTTTCAGTATGAATACAAACTGTGAAAGCATGGCCTATCGATCCTTTAGTCTTTACGAGTTTTAAGCTAGAAGTGTCAGAAAAGTTACCACAGGGATTATTAACTACCCAGCGGGCACCAAAAAGACTCTAAGTGAGTTTCCCAAACCTCCCACCCTAATTGTAGTAGGAATATGTGTCATGGAACAATTGCAACTGTCATGGCAACACGGAGAGTGTAAAGGAGCGCTGTTTTTGTACATAGAATCATTCCGGTTGGTAACATGTCTGTGAAACTGATAGCGGCGAAGGAGTCACAAAGAAATCGGCAATGCAAGTGATCAGCATGCAGCAATTATTAGTGACTTAGTAACAGTGTGAGTTAATGATGCAATAGGTTAATAGGCTAATTAATATACATTGAAAATATGCTGTAGATGATATGGGAGGACAACTAAATACTCAGTAAATGTGAAACTGGACAATGTAGAAGCATCTTTAGATATCTGTGAAGTTGTGGATGCTCAAGGTTGTTTAGCGTCAGCTATGTTGTGATTCAAAGCTACAGCATATGATCAATGTAATGTTACGATAGTAGGATTATATCATCACAGCAATATCTTGTCTGTTCAAGTGTTAGCACTAAGCATAGTTTATTCGTTCTTTTCTGGCTTCTCTTGGCCCGAGTCCTCTTCTTTTTTCTTGGAATGCCTTTTTTTCTTCCCTTTCTTCTGCTTCTCACCTTGTTGTTCCTGTTCGTGTTCTTGTTCTTCCTGTTCCTGTTTGTCATGTATTGTGGACGCAGATGATACTTTGCCAGGTCAGCACATTTCATAGGATTATCTGATGGTGGTGGAGTGTAGCGGACACGAGTGGCATTTGTCCAAGAAAGTTTTATAGGAGAGAGAAGCATCCACATCTCCGGCTCACAGACAGAAATGTTGGCAAGATGTTTCAATGCAGCCACAGAAGCATTGACATTTTTGTTAAACATGAAGTCTCTGTGAAAGGACTCTTTCCACTTGGAGACATAAGATGCCACATACCGCAGTAACATAGCATAAGGATCCATTCATAGCTGGCAGTAGGAATATACATGAATATACCTTTCTTATTTACAATTTATATATTAGTGTTCATGTTCATCTTTATTTTGTAGATAACAAGAACTGCAAGATGTTGCAAGTATAACGGAGAGCTGAAGAAAGTGAATAATATATTCTACAATGGTCAGCACTGATAACACAGAATTGGACATTCAGGACCCACAGAACTCTTCTTCAATTATAAATTTATAGCATAACTGAATTGTTGAAATGTTCTTCTTCAAATGTCTGTTTATTAGTATTAACATGTTCATTTCTATAACAGTTGATATGTTTCATTGCAATTTCCATGAGAATCATTATTTACTATCCTCTTCATCGCTGATTTACTAGTATTTACCTACTGCATCCCTTTATACATGCCTCAATAAGGGCACTTTTCCCTGCAAATATAAGGTTCAGTATAGGAAATATTGTATTTCAAAACAAGTGTTGCTCTGTCCCTAATTGTCCGATTTCAATTCCAAAGTTTAATATGATAGCAATTGACTGATTATATTTCTGCAAATGTAGTGTATCAATAACATATAAATATTAGCAATATTATTATATGTAAATTGTAATATACATGTAAATATAAGCTTTCATATGACATACTCCACGACTTGATACATCTCTCCTGCATCTTTTTATTCCTGCCTGAATATCGGCAGTTTTTTTAGCCAATTTATAAGGCTCAGTATCAGCAATTTTGTAATTTAAAAATTGTGTTTCTCCCACCTTAATTGCCCAATTTCAATTTTTTTATACCATGTAACTGAGTAGACGACAAGCTTTCATATCACATATTGGGCTTTGCTGTAGCATATCCCGTTGGGGAGTTAGAAATTGCGTGACATATATCGGCCCTGTTATTGCTCCTTTGAAATTAAGGTGTGTCAAAAAAAACGATCTTTTCCCCTAATGTCTCAATGATAACTTATTAAAACCGTATAATTATGTACATCATCGGAAAGATCTCAAGGAGATCTTTACGATGGTATATTTGGTATGTCTGTACCATCTTTAATGAATGAAATCGATTGTTTGCAGGAGGAAACAGAAGGCTAAAAGATGTTTTTTGTAAATAACACTGCAACTACACAATATAATCCATAATCCATCCAGCTCTTGAAGAGATCTTTTTAATGATATACTATTTATTCATGTACAGAAAACGCTACTTCATTGAAACTGCCTTGTCCTATTTGGAGGGCTTGCTTGCTTTGAATAATATGTACCACAGACAACTTCTCCCAATCACAGACAGGCTTTCTCTTTTCACCAAAGTGTACAATTGCAAGGAAGTCAGATGTTTTTTTACACTTACTTCCTTAATATTATGACCGCTAGGAGACATCCTTATTCACTGCTCCAACAGAAAACTATGGACAGTATGATTGGAAGAAATTCCCTCTTCTCCAAAGAAAGCCTGGGAGTGGTAAAACTTTCACAATTGAAACATGCATTCAGTATTGCATGAACAAGGATAACAATGTATGTGTTGCTGTTCTCACTGGAACATTGGCTTGCACATATAGACATAAATTTTGTACAGACATTGCATATGATACTGTTCATGGTCTTTTCAAGCTACAACCTAGACACAACAGTGACATTCAGATCAACTGGATTCTAAGCAAGTATGATGCTTTTTTCATCAATGAGATTTCACAAGTATGAATGACAACATAATTTGCCTGAAGTGCAATGAGATAGCACACGATAATCAAGATTGTATCCAGTGCGACATTTGTTGCAAATGGATTCATCTTGAATGTAGCAGTTTAACCCGCAAGGTTTTTCTAGAATTAGGAAAAAATTTGACATCAAATTGGTTTTGTAAAAATGTTTAATTCAGGCCTTACCCTTTCAAAAGCTTACAAACTATCCGTTTTAGTCAACAATGCTACCAGATACGACCTATAAAAATTTTGATAAAACATGTTCAGTTTGCGACGGCATGTGAATAATATTGAAATAGCACTTCTTTGTACTCCTCCATCTCCAACTATGTAATATTTATAAATATATATAGGAATATACATGAATATACCTTTCTTATTTACAATTTATATATTAGTGTTCATGTTCATCTTTATTTTGTAGATAACAAGAACTGCAAGATGTTGCAAGTATAACGGAGAGCTGAAGAAAGTGAATAATATATTCTACAATGGTCAGCACTGATAACACAGAATTGGACATTCAGGACCCACAGAACTCTTCTTCAATTATAAATTAATAGCATAACTGAATTGTTGAAATGTTCTTCTTCAAATGTCTGTTTATTAGTATTAACATGTTCATTTCTATAACAGTTGATATGTTTCATTGCAATTTCCATGAGAATCATTATTTACTATCCTCTTCATCGCTGATTTACTAGTATTTACCTACTGCGTCCCTTTATACATGCCTCAATAAGGGCACTTTTCCCTGCAAATATAAGGTTCAGTATAGGAAATATTGTATTTCAAAACAAGTGTTGCTCTGTCCCTAATTGTCCGATTTCAATTCCAAAGTTTAATATCATAGCAATTGACTGATTATATTTCTGCAAATGTAGTGTATCAATAACATATAAATATTAGCAATATTATTATATGTAAATTGTAATATACATGTAAATATAAGCTTTCATATGACATACTCCACGACTTGATACATCTCTCCTGCATCTTTTTATTCCTGCCTGAATATCGGCAGTTTTTTTAGCCAATTTATAAGGCACAGTATCAGCAATTTTGTAATTTAAAAATTGTGTTTCTCCCACCTTAATTGCCCAATTTCAATTTTTTATACCATGTAACTGAGTAGACGACAAGCTTTCATATCACATATTGGGCTTTGCTGTAGCATATCCCGTTGGGGAGTTAGAAATTGCGTGACATATATCGGCCCTGTTATTGCTCCTTTGAAATTAAGGTGTGTCAAAAAACGATCTTTTCCCTAATGTCTCAATGATAACTTATTAAAACCGTATAATTATGTACATCATCGGAAAGATCTCAACGAGATCTTTACGATGGTATATTTGGTATGTCTGTACCATCTTTAATGAATGAAATCAATTGTTTGCAGGAGGAAACAGAAGGCTAAAAGGTGTTTTTTGTAAACAACACTGCAACTACACAATATAATCCATAATCCATCCAGCTCTTGAAGAGATCTTTTTAATGATATACTTTTTATTCATGTACAGAAAACGCTACTTCATTGAAACTGCCTTGTCCTATTTGGAGGGCTTGCTTGCTTTGAATAATATGTACCACAGACAACTTCTCCCAATCACAGACAGGCTTTCTCTTTTCACCAAAGTGTACAATTGCAAGGAAGTCAGATGTTTTTTTACACTTACTTCCTTAATATTATGACCGCTAGGGAGACATCCTTATTCACTGCTCCAACAGAAAACTATGGACAGTATGATTGGAAGAAATTCCCTCTTCTCCAAAGAAAGCCTGGGAGTGGTAAAACTTTCACAATTGAAACATGCATTCAGTATTGCATGAACAAGGATAACAATGTATGTGTTGCTGTTCCCACTGGAACATTGGCTTGCACATATAGACATAAATTTTGTACAGACATTGCATATGATACTGTTCATGGTCTTTTCAAGCTACAACCTAGACACAACAGTGACCTTCAGATCAACTGGATTCTAAGCAAGTATGATGCTTTTTTCATCAATGAGATTTCACAAGTATGAATGACAACATAATTTGCCTGAAGTGCAATGAGATAGCACACGATAATCAAGATTGTATCCAGTGCGACATTTGTTGCAAATGGATTCATCTTGAATGTAGCAGTTTAACCCGCAAGGTTTTTCTAGAATTAGGAAAAAATTTGACATCAAATTGGTTTTGTAAAAAATGTTTAATTCAGGCCTTACCCTTTCAAAAGCTTACAAACTATCCGTTTTAGTCAACAATGCTACCAGATACGACCTACGCAAAAATTTTGATAAAACATGTTCAGTTTGCGACCGGCATGTGAATAATATTGAAATAGCACTTCTTTGCACTCCTCCATCTCCAACTATGTAATATTTATAAATATATATACGAATATACATGAATATACCTTTCTTATTTACAATTTATATATTAGTGTTCATGTTCATCTTTATTTTGTAGATAACAAGAACTGCAAGATGTTGCAAGTATAACGGACAGCTGAAGAAAGTGAATAATATAATCTACAATGGTCAGCACTGATAACACAGAATTGGACATTCAGGACCCACAGAACTCTTCTTCAATTATAAATTTATAGCATAACTGAAGTGTTGAAATGTTCTTCTTCAAATGTCTGTTTATTAGTATTAACATGTTCATTTCTATAACAGTTGATATGTTTCTCTGCAATTTCCATGAGAATCATTATTTACTATCCTCTTCATCGCTGATTTACTAGTATTTACCTACTGCGTCCCTTTATACATGCCTCAATAAGGGCCCTTTTCCCTGCAAATATAAGGTTCAGTATAGGAAATATTGTATTTCAAAACAAGTGTTGCTCTGTCCCTAATTGTCCGATTTCAATTCCAAAGTTTAATATGATAGCAATTGAATGATTATATTTCTGCAAATGTAGTGTATCAATAACATATAAATATTAGCAATATTATTATATGTAAATTGTAATATACATGTAAATATAAGCTTTCATATGACATACTCCACGACTTGATACATCTCTCCTGCATCTTTTTATTCCTGCCTGAATATCGGCAGTTTTTTTAGCCAATTTATAAGGCTCAGTATCAGCAATTTTGTAATTTAAAAATTGTGTTTCTCCCACCTTAATTGCCCAATTTCAATTTTTTTATACCATGTAACTGAGTAGACGACAAGCTTTCATATCACATATTGGGCTTTGCTGTAGCATATCCCGTTGGGGAGTTAGAAATTGCGTGACATATATCGGCCCTGTTATTGCTCCTTTGAAATTAAGGTGTGTCAAAAAAAACGATCCTTTCCCCTAATGTCTCAATGATAACTTATTAAAACCGTATAATTATGTACATCATCGGAAAGATCTCAACGAGATCTTTACGATGGTATATTTGGTATGTCTGTACCATCTTTAATGAATGAAATCGATTGTTTGCAGGAGGAAACAGAAGGCTAAAAGGTGTTTTTTGTAAACAACACTGCAACTACACAATATAATCCATAATCCATCCAGCTCCTGAAGTGCAATGAGATAGCACACGATAATCAAGATTGTATCCAGTGCGACATTTGTTGCAAATGGATTCATCTTGAATGTAGCAGTTTAACCCGCAAGGTTTTTCTAGAATTAGGAAAAAATTTGACATCAAATTGGTTTTGTAAAAAATGTTTAATTCAGGCCTTACCCTTTCAAAAGCTTACAAACTATCCGTTTTTAGTCAACAATGCTACCAGATACGACCTACGTAAAAATTTTGATAAAACATGTTCAGTTTGCGACCGGCATGTGAATAATATTGAAATAGCACTTCTTTGCACTCCTCCATCTCCAACTATGTAATATTTATAAATATATATAGGAATATACATGAATATACCTTTCTTATTTACAATTTATATATTAGTGTTCATGTTCATCTTTATTTTGTAGATAACAAGAACTGCAAGATGTTGCAAGTATAATGGAGAGCTGAAGAAAGTGAATAATATATTCTACAATGGTCAGCACTGATAACACAGAATTGGACATTCAGGACCCACAGAACTCTTCTTCAATTATAAATTTATAGCATAACTGAATTGTTGAAATGTTCTTCTTCAAATGTCTGTTTATTAGTATTAACATGTTCATTTCTATAACAGTTGATATGTTTCATTGCAATTTCCATGAGAATTATTATTTACTATCCTCTTCATCGCTGATTTACTAGTATTTACCTACTGCGTCCCTTTATACATGCCTCAATAAGGGCACTTTTCCCTGCAAATATAAGGTTCAGTATAGGAAATATTGTATTTCAAAACAAGTGTTGCTCTGTCCCTAATTGTCCGATTTCAATTCCAAAGTTTAATATCATAGCAATTGACTGATTATATTTCTGCAAATGTAGTGTATCAATAACATATAAATATTAGCAATATTATTATATGTAAATTGTAATATACATGTAAATATAAGCTTTCATATGACATACTCCACGACTTGATACATCTCTCCTGCATCTTTTTATTCCTGCCTGAATATCGGCAGTTTTTTTAGCCAATTTATAAGGCACAGTATCAGCAATTTTGTAATTTAAAAATTGTGTTTCTCCCACCTTAATTGCCCAATTTCAATTTTTTATACCATGTAACTGAGTAGACGACAAGCTTTCATATCACATATTGGGCTTTGCTGTAGCATATCCCGTTGGGGAGTTAGAAATTGCGTGACATATATCGGCCCTGTTATTGCTCCTTTGAAATTAAGGTGTGTCAAAAAAAAACGATCTTTTCCCCTAATGTCTCAATGATAACTTATTAAAACCGTATAATTATGTACATCATCGGAAAGATCTCAATGAGATCTTTACGATGGTATATTTGGTATGTCTGTACCATCTTTAATGAATGAAATCAATTGTTTGCAGGAGGAAACAGAAGGCTAAAAGGTGTTTTTTGTAAACAACACTGCAACTACACAATATAATCCATAATCCATCCAGCTCTTGAAGAGATCTTTTTAATGATATACTTTTTATTCATGTACAGAAAACGCTACTTCATTGAAACTGCCTTGTCCTATTTGGAGGGCTTGCTTGCTTTGAATAATAAGTACCACAGACAACTTCTCCCAATCACAGACAGGCTTTCTCTTTTCACCAAAGTGTACAATTGCAAGGAAGTCAGATGTTTTTTTACACTTACTTCCTTAATATTATGACCGCTAGGGAGACATCCTTATTCACTGCTCCAACAGAAAACTATGGACAGTATGATTGGAAGAAATTCCCTCTTCTCCAAAGAAAGCCTGGGAGTGGTAAAAGTTTCACAATTGAAACATGCATTCAGTATTGCATGAACAAGGATAACAATGTATGTGTTGCTGTTCCCACTGGAACATTGGCTTGCACATATAGACATAAATTTTGTACAGACATTGCATATGATACTGTTCATGGTCTTTTCAAGCTACAACCTAGACACAACAGTGACCTTCAGATCAACTGGATTCTAAGCAAGTATGATGCTTTTTTCATCAATGAGATTTCACAAGTATGAATGACAACATAATTTGCCTGAAGTGCAATGAGATAGCACACGATAATCAAGATTGTATCCAGTGCGACATTTGTTGCAAATGGATTCATCTTGAATGTAGCAGTTTAACCCGCAAGGTTTTTCTAGAATTAGGAAAAAATTTGACATCAAATTGGTTTTGTAAAAAATGTTTAATTCAGGCCTTACCCTTTCAAAAGCTTACAAACTATCCGTTTTAGTCAACAATGCTACCAGATACGACCTACGCAAAAATTTTGATAAAACATGTTCAGTTTGCGACCGGCATGTGAATAATATTGAAATAGCACTTCTTTGCACTCCTCCATCTCCAACTATGTAATATTTATAAATATATATAGGAATATACATGAATATACCTTTCTTATTTACAATTTATATATTAGTGTTCATGTTCATCTTTATTTTGTAGATAACAAGAACTGCAAGATGTTGCAAGTATAACGGACAGCTGAAGAAAGTGAATAATATAATCTACAATGGTCAGCACTGATAACACAGAATTGGACATTCAGGACCCACAGAACTCTTCTTCAATTATAAATTTATAGCATAACTGAAGTGTTGAAATGTTCTTCTTCAAATGTCTGTTTATTAGTATTAACATGTTCATTTCTATAACAGTTGATATGTTTCTCTGCAATTTCCATGAGAATCATTATTTACTATCCTCTTCATCGCTGATTTACTAGTATTTACCTACTGCGTCCCTTTATACATGCCTCAATAAGGGCACTTTTCCCTGCAAATATAAGGTTCAGTATAGGAAATATTGTATTTCAAAACAAGTGTTGCTCTGTCCCTAATTGTCCGATTTCAATTCCAAAGTTTAATATCATAGCAATTGACTGATTATATTTCTGCAAATGTAGTGTATCAATAACATATAAATATTAGCAATATTATTATATGTAAATTGTAATATACATGTAAATATAAGCTTTCATATGACATACTCCACGACTTGATACATCTCTCCTGCATCTTTTTATTCCTGCCTGAATATCGGCAGTTTTTTAGCCAATTTATAAGGCACAGTATCAGCAATTTTGTAATTTAAAAATTGTGTTTCTCCCACCTTAATTGCCCAATTTCAATTTTTTATACCATGTAACTGAGTAGACGACAAGCTTTCATATCACATATTGGGCTTTGCTGTAGCATATCCCGTTGGGGAGTTAGAAATTGCGTGACATATATCGGCCCTGTTATTGCTCCTTTGAAATTAAGGTGTGTCAAAAAAAAAAACGATCTTTTCCCCTAATGTCTCAATGATAACTTATTAAAACCGTATAATTATGTACATCATCGGAAAGATCTCAACGAGATCTTTACGATGGTATATTTGGTATGTCTGTACCATCTTTAATGAATGAAATCAATTGTTTGCAGGAGGAAACAGAAGGCTAAAAGGTGTTTTTGTAAACAACACTGCAACTACACAATATAATCCATAATCCATCCAGCTCTTGAAGAGATCTTTTTAATGATATACTATTTATTCATGTACAGAAAACGCTACTTCATTGAAACTGCCTTGTCCTATTTGGAGGGCTTGCTTGCTTTGAATAATATGTACCACAGACAACTTCTCCCAATCACAGACAGGCTTTCTCTTTTCACCAAAGTGTACAATTGCAAGGAAGTCAGATGTTTTTTTACACTTACTTCCTTAATATTATGACCGCTAGGGAGACATCCTTATTCACTGCTCCAACAGAAAACTATGGACAGTATGATTGGAAGAAATTCCCTCTTCTCCAAAGAAAGCCTGGGAGTGGTAAAACTTTCACAATTGAAACATGCATTCAGTATTGCATGAACAAGGATAACAATGTATGTGTTGCTGTTCCCACTGGAACATTGGCTTGCACATATAGACATAAATTTTGTACAGACATTGCATATGATACTGTTCATGGTCTTTTCAAGCTACAACCTAGACACAACAGTGACCTTCAGATCAACTGGATTCTAAGCAAGTATGATGCTTTTTTCATCAATGAGATTTCACAAGTATGAATGACAACATAATTTGCCTGAAGTGCAATGAGATAGCACACGATAATCAAGATTGTATCCAGTGCGACATTTGTTGCAAATGGATTCATCTTGAATGTAGCAGTTTAACCCGCAAGGTTTTTCTAGAATTAGGAAAAAATTTGACATCAAATTGGTTTTGTAAAAAATGTTTAATTCAGGCCTTACCCTTTCAAAAGCTTACAAACTATCCGTTTTAGTCAACAATGCTACCAGATACGACCTACGCAAAAATTTTGATAAAACATGTTCAGTTTGCGACCGGCATGTGAATAATATTGAAATAGCACTTCTTTGCACTCCTCCATCTCCAACTATGTAATATTTATAAATATATATAGGAATATACATGAATATACCTTTCTTATTTACAATTTATATATTAGTGTTCATGTTCATCTTTATTTTGTAGATAACAAGAACTGCAAGATGTTGCAAGTATAACGGACAGCTGAAGAAAGTGAATAATATAATCTACAATGGTCAGCACTGATAACACAGAATTGGACATTCAGGACCCACAGAACTCTTCTTCAATTATAAATTTATAGCATAACTGAAGTGTTGAAATGTTCTTCTTCAAATGTCTGTTTATTAGTATTAACATGTTCATTTCTATAACAGTTGATATGTTTCTCTGCAATTTCCATGAGAATCATTATTTACTATCCTCTTCATCGCTGATTTACTAGTATTTACCTACTGCGTCCCTTTATACATGCCTCAATAAGGGCCCTTTTCCTGCAAATATAAGGTTCAGTATAGGAAATATTGTATTTCAAAACAAGTGTTGCTCTGTCCCTAATTGTCCGATTTCAATTCCAAAGTTTAATATGATAGCAATTGAATGATTATATTTCTGCAAATGTAGTGTATCAATAACATATAAATATTAGCAATATTATTATATGTAAATTGTAATATACATGTAAATATAAGCTTTCATATGACATACTCCACGACTTGATACATCTCTCCTGCATCTTTTTATTCCTGCCTGAATATCGGCAGTTTTTAGCCAATTTATAAGGCTCAGTATCAGCAATTTTGTAATTTAAAATTGTGTTTCTCCCACCTTAATTGCCCAATTTCAATTTTTTATACCATGTAACTGAGTAGACGACAAGCTTTCATATCACATATTGGGCTTTGCTGTAGCATATCCCGTTGGGGAGTTAGAAATTGCGTGACATATATCGGCCCTGTTATTGCTCCTTTGAAATTAAGGTGTGTCAAAAAAAAAACGATCTTTTCCCCTAATGTCTCAATGATAACTTATTAAAACCGTATAATTATGTACATCATCGGAAAGATCTCAACGAGATCTTTACGATGGTATATTTGGTATGTCTGTACCATCTTTAATGAATGAAATCGATTGTTTGCAGGAGGAAACAGAAGGCTAAAAGGTGTTTTTTGTAAACAACACTGCAACTACACAATATAATCCATAATCCATCCAGCTCCTGAAGTGCAATGAGATAGCACACGATAATCAAGATTGTATCCAGTGCGACATTTGTTGCAAATGGATTCATCTTGAATGTAGCAGTTTAACCCGCAAGGTTTTTCTAGAATTAGGAAAAAATTTGACATCAAATTGGTTTTGTAAAAAAATGTTTAATTCAGGCCTTACCCTTTCAAAAGCTTACAAACTATCCGTTTTTAGTCAACAATGCTACCAGATACGACCTACGCAAAAATTTTGATAAAACATGTTCAGTTTGCGACCGGCATGTGAATAATATTGAAATAGCACTTCTTTGCACTCCTCCATCTCCAACTATGTAATATTTATAAATATATATAGGAATATACATGAATATACCTTTCTTATTTACAATTTATATATTAGTGTTCATGTTCATCTTTATTTTGTAGATAACAAGAACTGCAAGATGTTGCAAGTATAATGGAGAGCTGAAGAAAGTGAATAATATATTCTACAATGGTCAGCACTGATAACACAGAATTGGACATTCAGGACCCACAGAACTCTTCTTCAATTATAAATTTATAGCATAACTGAATTGTTGAAATGTTCTTCTTCAAATGTCTGTTTATTAGTATTAACATGTTCATTTCTATAACAGTTGATATGTTTCATTGCAATTTCCATGAGAATTATTATTTACTATCCTCTTCATCGCTGATTTACTAGTATTTACCTACTGCGTCCCTTTATACATGCCTCAATAAGGGCACTTTTCCCTGCAAATATAAGGTTCAGTATAGGAAATATTGTATTTCAAAACAAGTGTTGCTCTGTCCCTAATTGTCCGATTTCAATTCCAAAGTTTAATATCATAGCAATTGACTGATTATATTTCTGCAAATGTAGTGTATCAATAACATATAAATATTAGCAATATTATTATATGTAAATTGTAATATACATGTAAATATAAGCTTTCATATGACATACTCCACGACTTGATACATCTCTCCTGCATCTTTTTATTCCTGCCTGAATATCGGCAGTTTTTTTAGCCAATTTATAAGGCACAGTATCAGCAATTTTGTAATTTAAAAATTGTGTTTCTCCCACCTTAATTGCCCAATTTCAATTTTTTATACCATGTAACTGAGTAGACGACAAGCTTTCATATCACATATTGGGCTTTGCTGTAGCATATCCCGTTGGGGAGTTAGAAATTGCGTGACATATATCGGCCCTGTTATTGCTCCTTTGAAATTAAGGTGTGTCAAAAAATACGATCTTTTCCCCTAATGTCTCAATGATAACTTATTAAAACCGTATAATTATGTACATCATCGGAAAGATCTCAATGAGATCTTTACGATGGTATATTTGGTATGTCTGTACCATCTTTAATGAATGAAATCAATTGTTTGCAGGAGGAAACAGAAGGCTAAAAGGTGTTTTTTGTAAACAACACTGCAACTACACAATATAATCCATAATCCATCCAGCTCTTGAAGAGATCTTTTTAATGATATACTTTTTATTCATGTACAGAAAACGCTACTTCATTGAAACTGCCTTGTCCTATTTGGAGGGCTTGCTTGCTTTGAATAATAAGTACCACAGACAACTTCTCCCAATCACAGACAGGCTTTCTCTTTTCACCAAAGTGTACAATTGCAAGGAAGTCAGATGTTTTTTTACACTTACTTCCTTAATATTATGACCGCTAGGGAGACATCCTTATTCACTGCTCCAACAGAAAACTATGGACAGTATGATTGGAAGAAATTCCCTCTTCTCCAAAGAAAGCCTGGGAGTGGTAAAAGTTTCACAATTGAAACATGCATTCAGTATTGCATGAACAAGGATAACAATGTATGTGTTGCTGTTCCCACTGGAACATTGGCTTGCACATATAGACATAAATTTTGTACAGACATTGCATATGATACTGTTCATGGTCTTTTCAAGCTACAACCTAGACACAACAGTGACCTTCAGATCAACTGGATTCTAAGCAAGTATGATGCTTTTTTCATCAATGAGATTTCACAAGTATGAATGACAACATAATTTGCCTGAAGTGCAATGAGATAGCACACGATAATCAAGATTGTATCCAGTGCGACATTTGTTGCAAATGGATTCATCTTGAATGTAGCAGTTTAACCCGCAAGGTTTTTCTAGAATTAGGAAAAAATTTGACATCAAATTGGTTTTGTAAAAAATGTTTAATTCAGGCCTTACCCTTTCAAAAGCTTACAAACTATCCGTTTTTAGTCAACAATGCTACCAGATACGACCTACGCAAAAATTTTGATAAAACATGTTCAGTTTGCGACCGGCATGTGAATAATATTGAAATAGCACTTCTTTGCACTCCTCCATCTCCAACTATGTAATATTTATAAATATATATAGGAATATACATGAATATACCTTTCTTATTTACAATTTATATATTAGTGTTCATGTTCATCTTTATTTTGTAGATAACAAGAACTGCAAGATGTTGCAAGTATAACGGACAGCTGAAGAAAGTGAATAATATAATCTACAATGGTCAGCACTGATAACACAGAATTGGACATTCAGGACCCACAGAACTCTTCTTCAATTATAAATTTATAGCATAACTGAAGTGTTGAAATGTTCTTCTTCAAATGTCTGTTTATTAGTATTAACATGTTCATTTCTATAACAGTTGATATGTTTCTCTGCAATTTCCATGAGAATCATTATTTACTATCCTCTTCATCGCTGATTTACTAGTATTTACCTACTGCGTCCCTTTATACATGCCTCAATAAGGGCCCTTTTCCCTGCAAATATAAGGTTCAGTATAGGAAATATTGTATTTCAAAACAAGTGTTGCTCTGTCCCTAATTGTCCGATTTCAATTCCAAAGTTTAATATGATAGCAATTGAATGATTATATTTCTGCAAATGTAGTGTATCAATAACATATAAATATAAGCAATATTATTATATGTAAATTGTAATAAACATGTAAATATAAGCTTTCATATGACATACTCCACGACTTGATACCTCTCTGCTGCATCTTTTTATTCCTGCCTGAATATCGGCAGTTTTTTTAGCCAATTTATAAGGCTCAGTATCAGCAATTTTGTAATTTAAAAATTGTGTCTCTCCCACCTTAATTGCCCAATTTCAATTTTTTTATACCATGTAACTGAGTAGACGACAAGCTTTCATATCACATATTGGGCTTTGCTGTAGCATATCCCGTTGGGGAGTTAGAAATTGCGTGACATATATCGGCCCTGTTATTGCTTCTTTGAAATTAAGGTGTGTCAAAAAAAACGATCTTTTCCCCTAATGTCTCAATGGTAACTTATTAAAACCGTATAATTATGTACATCATCGGAAAGATCTCAACGAGATCTTTACGATGGTATATTTGGTATGTCTGTACCATCTTTAATGAATGAAATCGATTGTTTGCAGGAGGAAACAGAAGGCTAAAAGGTGTTTTTTGTAAATAACACTGCAACTACACAATATAATCCATAATCCATCCAGCTCTTGAAGAGATCTTTTTAATGATATACTATTTATTCATGTACAGAAAACGCTACTTCATTGAAACTGCCTTGTCCTATTTGGAGGGCTTGCTTGCTTTGAATAATATGTACCACAGACAACTTCTCCCAATCAAAGACAGGCTTTCTCTTTTCACCAAAGTGTACAATTGCAAGGAAGTCAGATGTTTTTTTACACTTACTTCCTTAATATTATGACCGCTAGGGAGACATCCTTATTCACTGCTCCAACAGAAAACTATGGACAGTATGATTGGAAGAAATTCCCTCTTCTCCAAAGAAAGCCTGGGAGTGGTAAAACTTTCACAATTGAAACATGCATTCAGTATTGCATGAACAAGGATAACAATGTATGTGTTGCTGTTCCCACTGGAACATTGGCTTGCACATATAGACATAAATTTTGTACAGACATTGCATATGATACTGTTCATGGTCTTTTCAAGCTACAACCTAGACACAACAGTGACCTTCAGATCAACTGGATTCTAAGCAAGTATGATGCTTTTTTCATCAATGAGATTTCACAAGTATGAATGACAACATAATTTGCCTGAAGTGCAATGAGATAGCACACGATAATCAAGATTGTATCCAGTGCGACATTTGTTGCAAATGGATTCATCTTGAATGTAGCAGTTTAACCCGCAAGGTTTTTCTAGAATTAGGAAAAAATTTGACATCAAATTGGTTTTGTAAAAAATGTTTAATTCAGGCCTTACCCTTTCAAAAGCTTACAAACTATCCGTTTTAGTCAACAATGCTACCAGATACGACCTACGCAAAAATTTTGATAAAACATGTTCAGTTTGCGACCGGCATGTGAATAATATTGAAATAGCACTTCTTTGCACTCCTCCATCTCCAACTATGTAATATTTATAAATATATATAGGAATATACATGAATATACCTTTCTTATTTACAATTTATATATTAGTGTTCATGTTCATCTTTATTTTGTAGATAACAAGAACTGCAAGATGTTGCAAGTATAACGGAGAGCTGAAGAAAGTGAATAATATATTCTACAATGGTCAGCACTGATAACACAGAATTGGACATTCAGGACCCACAGAACTCTTCTTCAATTATAAATTTATAGCATAACTGAATTGTTGAAATGTTCTTCTTCAAATGTCTGTTTATTAGTATTAACATGTTCATTTCTATAACAGTTGATATGTTTCATTGCAATTTCCATGAGAATCATTATTTACTATCCTCTTCATCGCTGATTTACTAGTATTTACCTACTCGTCCTTTATACATGCCTCAATAAGGGCACTTTTCCTGCAAATATAAGGTTCAGTATAGGAAATATTGTATTTCAAAACAAGTGTTGCTCTGTCCCTAATTGTCCGATTTCAATTCCAAAGTTTAATATCATAGCAATTGACTGATTATATTTCTGCAAATGTAGTGTATCAATAACATATAAATATTAGCAATATTATTATATGTAAATTGTAATATACATGTAAATATAAGCTTTCATATGACATACTCCACGACTTGATACATCTCTCCTGCATCTTTTTATTCCTGCCTGAATATCGGCAGTTTTTTAGCCAATTTATAAGGCACAGTATCAGCAATTTTGTAATTTAAAAATTGTGTTTCTCCCACCTTAATTGCCCAATTTCAATTTTTTATACCATGTAACTGAGTAGACGATATCGGCCCTGTTATTGCTCCTTTGAAATTAAGGTGTGTCAAAAAAAACGATCTTTTCCCCTAATGTCTCAATGATAACTTATTAAAACCGTATAATTATGTACATCATCGGAAAGATCTCAATGAGATCTTTACGATGGTATATTTGGTATGTCTGTACCATCTTTAATGAATGAAATCAATTGTTTGCAGGAGGAAACAGAAGGCTAAAAGGTGTTTTTTGTAAACAACACTGCAACTACACAATATAATCCATAATCCATCCAGCTCTTGAAGAGATCTTTTTAATGATATACTTTTTATTCATGTACAGAAAACGCTACTTCATTGAAACTGCCTTGTCCTATTTGGAGGGCTTGCTTGCTTTGAATAATATGTACCACAGACAACTTCTCCCAATCACAGACAGGCTTTCTCTTTTCACCAAAGTGTACAATTGCAAGGAAGTCAGATGTTTTTTTACACTTACTTCCTTAATATTATGACCGCTAGGGAGACATCCTTATTCACTGCTCCAACAGAAAACTATGGACAGTATGATTGGAAGAAATTCCCTCTTCTCCAAAGAAAGCCTGGGAGTGGTAAAACTTTCACAATTGAAACATGCATTCAGTATTGCATGAACAAGGATAATAATGTATGTGTTGCTGTTCCCACTGGAACATTGGCTTGCACATAGCTGCAAGATGTTGCAAGTATAACAGACAGCTGAAGAAAGTGAATAATATATTCTACAATGGTCAGCACTGATAACACAGAATTGGACATTCAGGACCCACAGAACTCTTCTTCAATTATAAATTTATAGCATAACTGAATTGTTGAAATGTTCTTCTTCAAATGTCTGTTTATTAGTATTAACATGTTCATTTCTATAACAGTTGATATATTTCATTGCAATTTCCATGAGAATCATTATTTACTATCCTCTTCATCGCTGATTTACTAGTATTTACCTACTGCGTCCCTTTATACATGCCTCAATAAGGGCACTTTTCCCTGCAAATATAAGGTTCAGTATAGGAAATATTGTATTTCAAAACAAGTGTTGCTCTGTCCCTAATTGTCCGATTTCAATTCCAAAGTTTAATATGATAGCAATTGAATGATTATATTTCTGCAAATGTAGTGTATCAATAACATATAAATATTAGCAATATTATTATATGTAAATTGTAATATACATGTAAATATAAGCTTTCATATGACATACTCCACGACTTGATACATCTCTCCTGCATCTTTTTATTCCTGCCTGAATATCGGCAGTTTTTTTAGCCAATTTATAAGGCTCAGTATCAGCAATTTTGTAATTTAAAAATTGTGTCTCTCCACCTTAATTGCTCAATTTCAATTTTTTATACCATGTAACTGAGTAGACGACAAGCTTTCATATCACATATTGGGCTTTGCTGTAGCATATCCCGTTGGGGAGTTAGAAATTGCGTGACATATATCGGCCCTGTTATTGCTCCTTTGAAATTAAGGTGTGTCAAAAAACGATCTTTTCCCTAATGTCTCAATGATAACTTATTAAAACCGTATAATTATGTACATCATCGGAAAGATCTCAACGAGATCTTTACGATGGTATATTTGGTATGTCTGTACCATCTTTAATGAATGAAATCGATTGTTTTCAGGAGGAAACAGAAGGCTAAAAGGTGTTTTTTGTAAATAACACTGCAACTACACAATATAATCCATAATCCATCCAGCTCTTGAAGAGATCTTTTTAATGATATACTATTTATTCATGTACAGAAAACGCTACTTCATTGAAACTGCCTTGTCCTATTTGGAGGGCTTGCTTGCTTTGAATAATATGTACCACAGACAACTTCTCCCAATCACAGACAGGCTTTCTCTTTTCACCAAAATGTACAATTGCAAGGAAGTCAGATGTTTTTTTACACTTACTTCCTTAATATTATGACCGCTAGGGAGACATCCTTATTCACTGCTCCAACAGAAAACTATGGACAGTATGATTGGAAGAAATTCCCTCTTCTCCAAAGAAAGCCTGGGAGTGGTAAAACTTTCACAATTGAAACATGCATTCAGTATTGCATGAACGAGGATTACAATGTATGATTACAATGTACTGGAACATTGGCTTGCACATATAGACATAAATTTTGTACAGACATTGCATATGATACTGTTCATGGTCTTTTCAAGCTACAACCTAGACACAACAGTGACCTTCAGATCAACTGGATTCTAAGCAAGTATGATGCTTTTTTCATCAATGAGATTTCACAAGTATGAATGACAACATAATTTGCCTGAAGTGCAATGAGATAGCACACGATAATCAAGATTGTATCCAGTGCGAAATTTGTTGCAAATGGATTCATCTTGAATGTAGCAGTTTTACCTGCAAGGTTTTCCTAGAAATTAGGTTTTTCTTTGCCTTTCCACTTCTTATTTTATTTGTAACCTGGCATTGGATTGTCAAACAACAAGGAGCTACAATCAGGGCAATAGCTCCATGAAAGACTCTTCACCCACAGCCCTAAAGAATGAATGGTTCTTTTAGTTGCAAAGTTTGCAACAGAATTAGGAAACTGGGTTGTTATGGTATTCATGGATCTTTCAAATTCTTCCTCCTTTTTTTGCAGCGATTGCCTGTGATTAAGCTTTCTTTCAACCAAATTTTTTCCTCTGTAAATCATAAAGCATTGCCTATTCTGCCAGTATGTTTTTGAAATATCTAAATTCCATGCAGCGGGCATTTTGATGTGAATACCTGGTGCTAATTATGAAGTTATACAATGAAATTTATTGACAGATACCTTGAATGAAGAAGTCAAGTGTATGAAGGCGAATGAACCACTGGGTTGACGATGCAACTACAAGTTACTACTATTTAGTTTCAGCACAACAATTACCTGTGACAGTCTGGGATACTTTGTGAATGCAGGAGAGATATGGACTTTTCTGCCTAACAGTGAACTACAATGATGAAGCAATGTAACAATTTTACTGATATATACAGAAATTAAATAGAAAATAAATAAGGAAATAAATAGTATATAACAGAAAAAGCAAAGAGAGACACAGTTATGTCTTTTTTTCAATAGATTGGCTTAACGCAATATGTCTTAAAAACTGTCCCAAACTATGTTATTATATACAACAACATATAGTCTGTATCATACAAAGAAAATAAACATCAAATATAAGAACGATAAATGTAGGAAATTATAAAGCATTATTAATTAAAAAATATTGAAAATTATACCTGTATTATACCAGTACTTTCAAGTGTATAGCACAGTGAGATGCAGTATGAAGAATTAAAATGTGATATTAACGTTGAAATAAACTAGCAGACTCGTTTTCAGAGAGTGAATAAGCTTTGTGAAACACGCGTCTGTTTGCTGTGAACGCAAGACAGAAATGAGAGACCGATTCAATGCTGTCACTGAATTTGTAGAGTTAGAAAATAGGATTCTATAATGTGTCGCACAAATTTAGTTTTCAGACACCTCTGTAAATTCTACATGAATAAATAATACATCATTAGAAAGATCTCTTCAAGAGCTAGATGAATTATGGATTATATTGTGTAGTTGCAGTGTTATTTACAGAAAACACCTTTTAGCCTTCTGTTTCCTCCTGAAAACAATCGATTTCAGAATATTTCATTCATTAAAGATGGTACAGACATAACAACATTGACATTAGGGGGAAAATATCGTTTTTTGACACACCTGAATTTCAAAGGAGCAATAACAGGGCCAATATATGTCACGCAATTTCTAACTGCCCAACGTGATATGTTACAGCAAAGCCCAATATCTGATATAAAAGCTTGTTGTCTACTCAGTTACATGATATAGAAAAATTTAAATCGGGCAATTAAGGTGGGAGAAACACAATTTTTAAATTACAAAATTGCTGATACTGAGCCTTATAAATTGGCTAAAAAACTGCCGATATTCAGGCAGGAATAAAAAGATGCAGGAGAGATGTATCAACCCGTGTAGTATGTCATGAAAGCTTATATTTACATGTATATTACAATTAACATATAATAATATTGCTAATATTTTTATGTTATTGATACACTACATTTGCAGAAATATAATCATTCAATTGCTACTGTATTAAACTTTGGAACTGAAATCGGACAATTAGGGACAGAGCAACACCTGTTTTGAAATACAATATTTCCTATACTGAACCTTATAAGTTGCAGGGAAAAGTGCCCTTATTGAGGCATGTATAAAGGGACGCAGTAGGTAAATACTAGTAAATCAGTGATGAAGAGGATAGTAAATGGTGATTCTCATGGAAATTGCAATGAAACATATCAACTGTTATAGAAATGAACATGTTCATACTAATAAACAGACATTTGAAGAAGTACATTTCAACAATTCAGTTATGCTATAAATTTAATGGAAATAATTGAAGAAGAGTTCTGTGGGTCCTGAATTTCCACTTCTGTGTTATCAGTGCTGACCATTGTAGAACATATTATTCACTTTCTTCAGTTGTCCGTTGTACTTGAAACATCTTGCTGTTCTTGTTATCTGCAAAATAAAGATGAACATGAACACTAATATATAAATTGTAAATAAGAAAGGTATATTCATGTATATACCTATATATATTTATATATATTTCATAGTCGGAGATGGAGGAGTGCAAAGAAGTGCTATTTCAATATTATTCACATGCCGGTCGCAAACTGAACACGTTTTATTAAAATTTTTGGGTAGGTCGTATCTGGTAGCATTGTTCACTAAAAACTGATAGTTTGTAAGCTTTTGAAAGGGTAAGGCCTGAATTAAACATTTTTTACAAACCAATTTGATGTCAAATTTCTTCCTAATTCTAGAAAAACCTTCCTAATTCTAGAAACTCGAAACGGTAGAAATAAGTTTTCACCTTTTTCTTGTTTCAAATATGATTATAACTAAATATATCACTAGTCCAGTTAGTGCTGTTACTCCAACGTAAATAACCTCGTACAATTTGTTTCAGAATGTGAAAGAAGTTCATAGTTTCAAAGAAGGACACTCTGGTTGGGCAACATCCAGTATTGTGGGCAAAAGATTCAAGCCACATAGGCAATGGAAATGACCATTCCGATGGACTAATTGTTATGAATAGGGAGGGAAGCCCAAATTGTCTAACTGCATCTACAAGATACAGATGTTGCCAAACCCAGTAGCTGGTGGAGAAAGGTTTGTCTTGTAAATAGTAAAAGGTCGTTGGCAAGTCAGATAATGTGCTGTTCACGACTGCAGAATTGATGGCACCAGTAATGGTCTTGTCAAGTCATCTTTGGAACACAAACTGTAAAAGGTGAAATTTCATGGCATAGTCCGCAATGGAAAAGAAGCACTTAGTGATGAAAGAGATTTTTGAACTTCTCTTATCAGCTGTACCTTGAACAACTGATTCACACCAACTTTGATATGGATAGAGATTAGGCCACATTCAACACCTTCCAATTTTAAAACTTCAAAAACTTTCGGTTCTTCTTTACGACTGACAAGATCATTATGGATATCATAGAAGAATTTATACTATGACAAATTACTGTGCATCATGTATTGAAATGCATTTTCACAAATTAGGCGATGAGCAGGGTCTGGGAGAGACATAATTTTCTGGGTAACTGTTAACTAGGAACATGTAAGTTTTAACAGGCCTTTCTTTTGACAATATCCATACTTTAATGACTGATAATTTCCAGTATCCACATTAAAAGGTCTCAGTGCTTGGATATGTAAAGATTTTAAAGTCTGTAACTCTGCAGGAATGTCTTCTATAAGTGGAACAATGTACTTGTTCTCCTTGCACTGGCAAATAGCTTTGCCTTTCTACTTCTTATTTAATTTGTAACCTGGCATTGGATTGTCAAACAACAAGGAGCTACAATCAGGGCAATAGCTCCATGAAAGACTCTTCACCCACAGCCCTAAAGAATGATTGGTTCTTTCAGTTGCAACGTTTGCAACAGAATTAGGAAACTGGGTTGTCCTCCTTTTTTCGCAGCGATTGCATGTGATTAAGCTTTCTTTCAGCCAAATTTTTTCCTCTGTAAATAATAAAGCATTGCCTATTCTGCCAGTATGTTTTTGCAATATCTAAATTCCATGCAACGGGCATTTTGATGTGAATACCTGGTGCTAATTATGAAGTTATACAACAAAATTTATTGACAAATACCTTGAATGAAGAAGTCAAGTGTATGAAGGCGAATGAACCACTGGGTTGAGGATGAAACTACAAGTTACTACTATTTAGTTTCAGCACAACAATTACCTGTGACAGTCTGGGATACACTGTGAATGCAGGAGAGATATGGCCTTTTCTGCCTAACAGTGAACTACAATGATGAAGCAATGTAACAATTTTACTGATATATACAGAAGTTAAATAGAAAATAAATAAGGAAATAAATAGTATGTAACAGAAAAAGCAAAGAGAGACACAATTATGTCTTTTTCTTCAATAGATTGGCTTAACGAGAACGCAATATGTCTTAAAAACTGTCCCAAACTATGTTATTATATACAACAACATATAGTCTGTATCATGCAAAGAAAATAAACATCAATTATAAGAACGATAAATGTAGGAAATTATAAAGCATATATATACAAATAATAATGAAAAAATATTGAAAAGTATACCTGTATTATACCAGTACTTTCAGGTGTATAGCACAGTGAAATGCAGTGTGAAGAATAAAAATGTAAAAATGAAATAAACTAGCAGACTCGTTTTCAGAGAGTGAATAAGCTTTGTGAAACACACGTCTGTTTGCTGTGAACGCAAGACAGAAATGAGGGACCAATTCAATGCTGTCACTGAATTTGCCGGTTGTTTTTCGTATTGACCTTTTAGAAATTCATTCGACTCTTTGATTTTTACAATTTCATATGTGCACGGTCTCATATAGTATTTACTGACAGTAGCATTGTCCGATGCATTTTCAGAGATGAGTATGGTGAACTTTTTGAATATGGTGATGTTTATTTAGGGCTGTCCTTACACAGGTTCAGTTTTTGAAATTTTCGCAGGGCTAATGCCTTCAATCAGGATTATGTTTCTTGGTAGGCGCTCACGCTTCTTGGTTACGTTGTTACCTTTAGCCTATGGTTACACAAAGAAGTTTGCGTTTTGCCTTCTGGCTATGCTGATGCTTTTTGGGCTGAGGCTATGATTTTGGGTCATGCTTATGCCCTCTGGCTATGCTGATGCATTTTGGGCGGAGGCTATGCTTTTCGGTCATGCTTATGCGTTCTGGCTATGCTGATGCCTTTTGGGCTCAGGCTATGCTTTTGGGTCATGCTTATGCCTTCTGGCTATGCTGATGCCTATTAGGCTGAGGCTATGATTTTGGATCATGCTTCTAACTTCTGGCTATGCTGATGCCTATTAGGCCGAGGCTATGCCTTTGTGTCCTGCTTATATTCTAAAGCTATTTTGATAGCCCCGGGCTACGGTTTTGCTGTTGCTTTATGTTTATGCCTTCTAGCTATGCTGATGCCTTTTGGGCTGAGGCTATGCTTTTGGGTAATGCTTATGCCTTCAGGCTATGGTGATGCCTTTTGGGCTGAGGCAATGATTTTGGGTCATGCTTCTGACTTCTGGCTATGCTGATGCCTATTAGGCCAAGGCTATGCCTTTGTGTCATGCTTATGGTGTTAAGCTATTTTGATAGCTCCGGGCTACGGTTTTGCTGTTGCTTTATGCTTATGCCTTCTAGCTATGCTGATGCCTGTTGGGCGGAGGCCATGTCGGCCAGGTTATGCCTTTAAGTAAGATTTGTGTCATGTGTCAGCACGGCAATTACTATGCAGGGTATGTTTTTCCTATCTGGTGATGATGATTCCACTTAGCCTGGTAGCAGGCTCGTCATCACTCGCTGATGCCTTTAGCCTTGTGGCCAATTTTTTGACCGCTTTTTGTATAAATGCACCAAGTTTTGTTTACGCTTACTTCTAGTAGGGATTATCCAATGCCTTTCGGTTCCTATACTTTCTTTACTCCTACTTCACTTTCTTGCCATTTCTTTACCTTTCCTTCATCAAATCTCTCCGATCAAGGGCTAGGGCTTTCAGGGTTTTGTTCTAATGGTTTTCCAGGGCAATCACCGTCCTTAAGGTTAACATTTTACTCAGGCAGTTTAAGGGCTAACGCACTAACGCCCACTTCCTGTGCCAGGTGAGTATTAATATCCTTTGTAGATGGTTTCATTTTTTGAACTAGTTTCTGTGCAACTGAATTAAAGTACTGATTAAATGAATTAGCTACAATTTTGCTATCAGATGTAAATTTTCCATTTATTAGTAAATTATGTTTTACATTATTATTGTTATTGTTTTTAGCATTCATTATTTCTTTAATTCCAGACCAAAGTTTCTTACTATTCTTTTGAAATTTTTGAAAATATGAAGCATAGTAGCTTTTTTGCTTTTTTTATAAGATGTTTAATAAGATCTCTATAGTTTTTATAATTTTATATATACAGTGGTTTTTTGTTTTTAGAAATTTCTTGTAGTATTTATTTTTAATTGAGATGGATTTTAAAATTACTTTAGTGATCCAAAGGCCTCAAGGCTTATCAATAGAGTTACACAATTTTTCATGGAATAAGTCATATTGGTTATTTGGTCCCTTCATTGAATTTATTGACATTTCAAGATTCTTTTTTCTTAAATCATGTGCGAATAAATCAGGGTTGAAGTTCTTATAAACTCGAAAAAATCCTCTATTGTCTTTTGTGGATTTTAATTGCAAGTTTTTGCAGAAAATAAAAAATTAGGCATATGATCAGTTAGTTTGGAAGTTATTTTTCCACTAAAAGTCTCACGATAAATAGAATTAAAAAATATTGTCAATTAGTGACGGTTTACTATGATTCACTACTTTGCTAGGCTGAAGAATATGTGGCTGAAAAAAGTTCGAGAGCAGTAAATTTAAGAAACTTTCTGCATATTCATCAGAATCAATATTTAAAAGATTAATGTTGAAGTCTCCGGTTATAAAACAGTTTTCTTTTCTTTTCTTATTTATCTTGAAATTGTATTTGTGATGTATTCTAAGAATTTGTTATCATTTCTCTTTCTTGGGTGACAAAAGGCAACTGCAACTAGGGAACTTTTGTTCTTATTAGACCTAATCTCTATCCAGTTGGCTTGAAACTCGCATTCATTATCTGTGTTTGAGAAAAGAATATGAATAATATGTGGAATATGTGGCTGAAAAAAGTTCAAGAGCAGTAAATTTAAGAAACTTTCTGCATATTCATCAGAGTCAATATTTAAAAGATTAATGTTGAAGTCTCCGGTTATAAAACAGTTTTCTTTTCTTTTCTTATCTTTCTCAAATTGTATTTGTGAGGTATTCTAAGATTTTCTTATCATTTCTCTTTCTTGGGTGACGATAGACAACTGCAACTAGGGAACTTTTGTTCTTATTAGACCTAATCTCTATCCAGTTGGCTTCAAACTCGCATTCATTATCTGTGTGTGAGAAATCTAAATCTGTTCTAGGAGTAAAGCAAAGTTCATCAGAAACAAAGAAACCAAACCCTCCTTTTAAATTTTTGCCTAATTTTCCATGATATTTTTGGTAACCTGGAAAAGATATTATTAATAGTTGATTCATTGTTTTTAGTTAGCCATGTCTCTGATAAGGCTATCACATAAAATTTATGTTCTAGTGATGTCGTTAATAGTTCTAAATTCTCAATATTTTTATTAAGCAAACAAATATTAGCATGCATAAGGCTAAATAATGGTGATTTACTTTGGTTTAATTTATTACATAACTTATGAAATTCATGTATGGTATAATACTTAAAATTCGAGTTAGAGTTGAAGTTATAATCAACATCATTATCAAAGTTAGGGTGAAATTTATTTAAATTCAATTTATTCAGTTATAGTATCAAGACTGTCATAATCTGTGAAATCTGTTGTGTCTTTACAAGAACAATATTCGTTTAAGTTAAAATTGTTGGGTAAGATCTCGCAAATATTATTTAACAGATAAAGCGTCATCATGACAGCTTTTGCAATACCATTGTTGGATCTTGGCACCGAAATCAATGATTTCCTGTTTAGATAAATAAGAGCATTTTTAATGTGAATAAATGTTTTACAACAATTGTTGGGAATCCGACATTACGTAATCCATTAATTTAGAACTAATTACGTCATTATAGGGGAATGAACTTAAGTCAATGAGCTTTCTCGAACTTTCTAATCTTAGAATTTATAGTCGATAATTATTCTATTATTTGCTGCGTAATCATTACCCTTATATTATCTAGAACATTCTGGAAAATTCTTATGTTGCATTATTATTGCATCAGCCTTTTTAGAAACGTATAAAAGGCAGAAATTTAGAAGCTTTTAGATTACATTTGGATTAGATTTATTTAGTCAGATGCTTTACTTGCTATCGTTGAAAGAGACGACTCTAATTGACTTCAACTCGTCATTGTGTGTTTGATACGCATTCACCACACTTTGAGTGGCGACCCTGCCAGGACACTTGGATTTCTGTGATCAACAGAACAACACTGGGATTTTCGCATCGTTTAAACATAATAGGATTAACAGTCAGGCATGGCTACACAAGAGAAACATGGCAAATTACTGCAGCTGGGAAGGCATACTGCGTCAGGAATATCAAACGCGATTAGTAGTAGCGACAAAGAAGATCTCGAACGTCATTATGAGAAAATTTGCGGAATAATAAGAAAGTTGGAGTCATCCGTGGACACAATACAAGAACAAATGCTGGATGATGACCGGACACTAGACGAAATCACAACTTGGACGAATTCTCAAAAGGAGGAAATGGTGTTTTTTAGTGGAATCAAGTCAAAAGTCAAAACTGCAATGGCTCAACTAAACGAAGAAGAGGAGCAAAAAATTCTACAACTAGAAGAGAAACGACAGCGGGTCATTCACGAAGAAGCCATGAAAGCTCGACATGCCGAACAACAGGAGTTGGAAGCAGCCACTGTACGCCGAATACAACGAGAAGAAGAATGGTTACAACGCAAACTAGCTCTGGAAAAAGAAGCAAAAGTTTTTCCGGTTAGTGAATCAAATTCCTCTACTACACAAACTGTAAAGCTGCAAAAGTATACTATTACACCGTTTACTGGCGATTATAAAGATTGGATTCGTTTTTGGAACCAGTTTACTGTAGAAGTGGATGGTTCAAAGATCAGTGATATTAGCAAATTCAACTATTTGCTGGAGTTAACAAAGGGAAAACCGCGAGAAGATATTTTAGGGCTTCCTCACACGGTAGAAGGATATGAGGAAGCTAAACGAATTTTGCTGGAGACTTATGGAAAGGACATAAAAGTTCACAAAGCATTGGTAAAAGAGCTTGAGAGCCTCCATACAATCACGAATGTTCACAAAGTAGCCAGCATCCATGACTTCTACAATAAGCTGTCAAGAGTTATTCGAACCCTGAGAACTATGAAGAAGCTCGACTCCGTGCAAAGTATGGTTTACACGTTATTGGACAAACTTGGACCTGTTCGAGAAATACTAGCCCAATCGGATGATCGCTGGGAAGAGTGGAAACTTGAAGATCTAACTGAGCAATTACACAAGTACGTGGAAAGAAATCCAGTATCTTCTTCTGTAGAAATCAAGAGAGACAATGCAGATCGAGAGCGGCAAAACCATTGTGACAAACTTCTCATGGGTAATGGTCAGCGGAAAATCAAAGCACCAACTGGATGCGTTTACTGTGGCAATACATTGCATTATAGTTCAGACTGCACAAAGATTTTAACTGCAGCCAATCGACGTGAACACCTGAAAAGAAATAAACTTTGCTATAATTGTACTCGTGCTGGGCATTCTGTGTCGAATTGCCGATCAAGAAACTGCTATCGCTGTGGAGAAAAGCATCACACATCTCTATGTGACAAGGTTAATGCTACAATGCCTGAAAACACTTCAAATACTGCGACACGTGACAAAATGATGAGTACTGCAAACGATGCAACAACTACACTCCATGCTATGGTTACAGCAAATGTGAATGGAATAGACGCGAGAATTATGATCGATACTGGTGCAAGCAGTTCATACGTATGTTCAGATCTGATTACCAAGCTGGGGCTGAAACCTATTCGCCAGGAAACGCGCTGCATAGAGCAGATGTATGGAACGTTGACCAAGCGTGTGGACATTTACGGATTGAAGATACAGTCGAATGTCGTAGATGGATTTACCTTTGATGTTGAATGTATCAATGCAGAGAAAGGCGTGCTGACCTATCTGCCAAATCCACAAGTTAAGTGTCTTAAGAAGAAGTACAAGCGACTTAAACGGCTTCAGTTTTCTGATGAAGATGCGGCAGCTGAACAGCTACCAATACACGTTATCTTTGGTGCAGCAGACTATCAGCGTATTCGCTCAACTGAGTCACCCATCCTTGGGGACAATCCTGACAAAGACCCAGGTGCAGAGTTCACAATGCTGGGGTGGATTTTGTATGGACGAAATGTCTTAACTAACGATGAATCAGACAAAGCATTCTTCTTACAGACAGGACAGAAAGAGTTTGAAAAGCTATGTTCCTTGGATGTACTTGGCATAATAGACACACCTGACCATGCCCAAGATTTTCATGAAGATTTTCTGGAACAGCTGCACTTCACCAATGGTTCCTATAATACACGGTTGCCATGGAAGCCAGACCGTCCTGAACTTCCAGTTAATAAAGAAATGGCTATTTCACTGCTGAAAACTACAACAGCTTGCTTGAAGAAGCTTGAGCGACTGGACGAATATCACCAGGTTATGCAAGAACATCTACAAGAGGGAATAATTGAGCCCGTACCCGACAGGGCCACTGGTGAGGTAACGCACTACATTCCTCACCTAGCCGTGGTCCGAGAAGATTCTGAAACTACGAAGCTGAGGATCGTGTTTGACTGTTCAGCTAAACGACATCCTAACCTTCCTTCCTTGAACGACTGCTTGGAAATCGGACCACCTCTCCAACCTTTGCTGTTCGACATTATCCTGAGAAACAGAATGAAGCCTTACTGCGTTACAGGAGATATAAAGAAAGCTTTCTTGCAAATTAGAGTGGATCAACAAGATCGTGATGCACAACGTATACTATGGTATAAAGACACAACATTGAAGGAAGTGACGGAGTACCGCTTCACGCGAGTGATTTTTGGCGCTGGGCCAAGCCCTTATATACTAGGGGCTACTCTTCAGAAGCATATTTCACAGTATTTGGATGTCTACCCTGAATCGGCAAAGACGTTGCTATTGGACACATATGTTGATGACATACAATGTGGAGCATATTCTATTGAAGAGCTGGAGAAGTTTAAGAAAGAATCTACGATTATAATGCGTGAAGGTGGTTTCACATTGCATAAGTGGCACAGCAACATAGCAAACTTGGAATCAGCAGAGAATTCAACTTCAGAACGTAATGCAAAGATTTTGGGTATTCCTTGGGCAAAAGACGATGACAAACTGAATGTTACTTTTAAAGACTGCATCAAAGTGGACCTGCCGTTGACGAAAAGAAAAGTACTTGCAGCAATCAACAGCATTTATGACTTACTTGGATGGTCATCACCGGTCACAATAACTGGGAAGATTTTGTTCAGTGAAATATGTTACCGAAACATTCCGTGGGATCACTTGGTGCCTGACGACCTAACGAAGCGATGGAAAACATGGATCAAGTTCCTTCAGGAATGTAGTTCCATAACGATACCTCAAAGTGCTGTATGCATGGAGGCCCGTGAGATTACATTGCACGGATTCGCTGATGCAAGCAAACAAGCGGTGTGTTCTGCAGTTTATATTCATTCTTCATCAAGTGACGGGGGAGGAGATCAAAACTTGCTGGTTGCTAAAGCACGAATTGCCTCAAAAGACACATCGATTCCTCGTCTTGAACTTATTGCAGCTCATACCTTGGCAAAGCTCATCGCACATGTAACAAAGACGCTTGGGAATTACAACATCAAGGAGATATGCTTGTGGTCAGATAGCATTACTGTGCTGTATTGGCTGGCGAATCAGGGAACCTGGTCAAGATACGTCAGAAACAGAGTGAAAGCAATTCAAGAAACGGTTGACGCCCCTTGGTATTATGTTCCAACAGATGAAAACCCGAGTGATCTTGGAACCAGAGGAGTGGCACCGGCCAAACTCAGCAGCTTTTGGTTCAAAGGACCTTCTTGGATAGCCGATAGATCGTCTTGGCCTAAACAACCAGAGATCGTTGAAACACAAGAAGCTCGCAAAGAAGCTTTTCTTCGAAAGAAGGAAAAGATATTGATGGAGCAGCTTAAGGATCTTAACGATGATAAACGCTCTTGGGCTGACGCTCTTCTACGTAAATACAAGTTTTGGAAATTATTACGCATTACTGCCTTTATCAGAAGATTTGTTTACAACGGTTGTCACGAGACAAGATTGTCTGGACCACTTACTACAGAAGAAATCTCAGCTTCAGAGAAAGTTTGGTTAAAGATTGCCCAAGAAAATGTACCAGACAACATAGGGCTTCAGCTGAAAGAAGACAAGTTTGGAGTGCTAAGATGTCATGGAAGAATTCCTGGTTATAATCCTGCCTTTGTACCACGTGATCACTTGCTGGCTGAGCTCATTATTCATCGATGTCATGAGCTAACACTACATGGGGGAGTACAGGCAACGATTAGCAAAGTGAGAGAACAATATTGGATCCCGCAACTACGCCGACTTGTCAAATCAGTTCGTTTTAAATGCAATGGATGTAAGAGACAAAGAGCGAAAGGAATATCGTCACCTGTTCCTGGTTTACTTCCAGACTTTCGTACCAACTTTTCAGAACCATTCTCGACAACCGGAGTGGACTTTGCAGGACCACTATACTTCAAAACAACTACAAAAGCACCTGGTAAGGCCTATGTTGTTTTATTCACTTGCACTAAAACACGAGCAGTTCATCTAAAGCTTTGTGAAGATATGACCGTTGATGAATTCAAAAGGTCTCTGAAAGAATTCATTGCACGACGCGGAATACCTCAATTGATGGTGAGTGATAACGCCAAGACTTTCAAGGCTACTGCGAATTGGCTGACAACATTACAGCTTAATGATGATATTCAAGACCTTCTTGCTTCCGAAAAAATCAAATGGCAGTTCAATCTCTCGCGTGCTCCATGGTGGGGCGGGTTTTTTGAAAGACTTATTGGAATCATGAAGGTAGCGCCATCTAAATCTATTGGAAAAGCATTCTTGACCTTTAAAGAATTGGAGGAGACGCTGTTAGATGTCGAATGCTTTATGAACAACAGACCGCTTGCCTATTTGGGAGAAGAATTCGAAAATCGACCTGTCACCCCTAACGTCCTTATCAGGGGTGGACCAACCATCAGTCTTCAAGAGTCTGAAGAAACCTTGGAAAGCCAAGAAGACTTATCCCGAAGAATGCGGTACGTCAAACAGTGTAAAGATCAACTGCGGAAAAGATGGATTAATGAATATTTGAGAGCTCTGGATGAAAGACATAGAAACCTTCCCACATCATCAAGTAACTGTTCCTTGGATATCGGGACAGTGGTTCTCATAAAGGACTCTCTAACAGGAAAAGCGAAATGGAAGACAGGGAGAGTTGTTGAAAAGGTAATTGGAAAGGATGGTGTTACTCGAGGATACAAGGTGAAAACCGGAAACGGGAACGTCGTCGAAAGACCAGTTCAACTAGTATCCGATTTAGAGATAGGTGGCCAGACAGAGAACAAGTCCGCAGAACTGAATGCAAATGCACCGCCATTTGAGCCTCAACGGGTTTCATCGAGACAGGCAAAAACAGCTGCGATTGATCGAATCTACGGTGTTTCCATTGAAGAAGATGAAGACCTTTGAAGAACTATATTAAAGCTGCATAAACACTTTAATAGGGGGAGAGTGTTGGGAATCGGACATTACGTAATCCATTAATTTAGAACTAATTACGTCATTATAGGGGAATGAACTTACGTCAATGAGCTTTCTCGAACTTTCTAATCTTAGAATTTATAGTCGATAATTATTCTATTATTTGCTGCGTAATCATTACCCTTATATTATCTAGAATATTCTGGAAAATTCTTATGTTGCATTATTATTGCATCAGCCTTTTTAGAAACGTATAAAAGGCAGAAATTTAGAAGCTTTTAGATTACATTTGGATTAGATTTATTTAGTCAGATGCTTTACTTGCTATCGTTGAAAGAGACGACTCTAATTGACTTCAACTCGTCATTGTGTGTTTGATACGCATTCACCACACAATTGCAAGGTACCGCCTTTTCAATATTATTCACACGCCGGTTGCAAACTTAACACGTTTTATCAAAATTTTTGGGTAGGTCGTATCTGGCAGCATTGTTGACTAAAAACTGATAGTTTGTAAGCTTTTGAAAGGGTAAGGCCTGACTGAAACATTTTTTACAAAACCAATTTGATGTCAAATTTTTTCCTAATTCTAGAAAAACCTTACGGGTTAAACCACTACATTCAAGATGAATCCATTTGCAACAAATGTCGCACTGGATACAATCTTGATTAATTTGTGCTATCTCATTGCACTTTGGGCAAATTATGTTGTCATTCATACTAGCCTAGTAGAGAGTGTTATCAAAGGGAATCTGTAAAAGTTGATATTAAAAATATAAAAGATACAACCTGAGCATAAGAAATAAATCTGTCCGATATCTCTCTATGATAGAATTTCAGAATTTCAGTCTTTTTCCTCGTGAATTTATCGAGTTTCAGTCATTTTCTTCGTGAAATCGTCTTCATTTGCAATCTGGAGTTTTGCTGATTCGCTGTCTTTCCTGGCATATATCGTTCCATTTTTCGACCAAGCGAATTTCCAATTGAGCTCTTTTTGCTTGTAGTGGACTTTCTTAAATAATGCTTGTGAGTGTCTTGACAGTGACTCGTTAATGTATACTTTCCCTTTTTTATCATTTGTTGGAGCAGACAACCCTAGATTGGTGATTGTAGTAGACTTTATTTCGTTTCTTTTGTGCATAATGTTATCTCTTACTTTTCTTGAGAGAAATTTGCAAATAATCAGCAAGTTTTCATTGTTGTTTATGCAGTGACAGGCTTCGATGTCACTCTTTTCGATTGCTACCCCAACTTTTTCCAAGATGCTGATAACTATATCTTCTGTATCCTCGCCATTTACTCATGGTGTTCCACCAAATTCTAAGGTGTCACAATGACTGTACTGCTCTTCTTCGTTGTTTTCTCTTTCTAGGACAGCAATGTTATGTTTAAGGCCTTTCATTATCTCTTTCAGCTCGGCGTTTTCTTCTCTCATTTCCCACTATCCGTGATACATTTGTCAGATGCATTGCATTGTTTTTCGTATTGACCTTTTAGAAATTCATTCGACTCTTCGATTTTACAAATTCGCTTGTAATTCGATTTTTACAAATTCATATGTGCACGGTGTCGTATAGTATTTACTGACAGTAGCATTGTCCCATGCATTTTCAGAGACGAGTATGGTGAATTTTTGTCTAGTAGAATTAGTCTATGAAATTTTTTTAGAAGACAGATTGACCCACATCTCTGGTTCGCATATGTCTAATGAAAGGGAATATTTTATTGCTTCTGTTGAAGGACATATGTCATGTGTAAAATATGTCTTTATGATAGGATTCATGAGATTTGGATACGTATGCAGAGACATCTTTCAATAGCATACTGTGACCATCACTGGTCTGCATATCCATTGGAGAGCTGGAAGAACGGTGTCTATGTATGCCCGCAAAGATACTACATACGCATTTGCAGGATGACAGAAACATATAGAGTTGCATTCACTCTCCTCAATAACTGTGGGTCAATCATGAATTGGTAGGGAGGACTTTGTTGATTTCTGGGGCTTATCAACAAAGTAACAAAGGTCAGCATTATCAGTTGGTAAGTCAGCACGTTATCTAGGTACCTGAATGTGAGCTGGATTTCTAAGCCAAACAAAGAGATGTCAACAGTGCCCTTTTTTTGGAATTCGAAGAAATGTGTCTGAAAATCGTGCTGTATCTTTATTCAAAATCGCTTTGAAATCCCGGTAAATAGCTGTTTAAAGTGCTATTAAAATAGCCTTAAATTACTACTTAAAATCCTTATAAAATTGCTTAGAAGTCCTGGAAAATCACTGTTCAAAATTGCACTGAAATCGTGCTGAAATTCTGCTTAAATGGTGTTTATATTGCTGCTAAAATTACTTTTTAAAATCCCTATAGAATGACATTAAAATCGCTGTTCAAGTCGCATTAAATCACTGTTAGAAATCCCTAAAAAATAACTTTGAAATTGTGACAAATCGCTACATGCAATTGCTTTGAAATCCCGGTAAATCGCTGTTTAAAATGGTTTAAAATAATCCCGATAGGGTCGGTTTGCATCGCTGTTCAAAATCGCTGTTTAAATCCCCTAAACATTACTGCAAATCGTTGTTCAAAATCAGTGTTTAAATTGCTTCAAATCATGAAAAATCGCTGCTAAAATCGTGGTATATAACTGTTTAACATTCCTGTAGAATTGTGTTAAAATGGCTATATAGAATCACGTTCAAATTCTTGGTAAATCGCTGTTTCAACTCGTTTAATATCCATATAGAATCGCTTTTAAATCGCGGTAAATCGCTTTATAAAATTCGTATGGAAGAGCTTTAAAATCCCGGTAAATCTTTGTTAAAAAGCGCTGTTTAAATGGTTCCAAATCGCTGCTTAAATCGATTTACTAAACTCACAGTATTTCACTGTATAAAACAGCTATTGAATTGCTTTCAAATCGCGATAGCTCGCTGGTGAAAATTGTGGTAAGTCTTAGTTTGAAATTGCTGTAAATTGCTGTATAGAATCGCTGTATTAATCACTTTAAAATGGCTGTAAATTGCGGTTTATAATCCGTACACAATAAGTTTAATATTGCTTTGTAAATCGCTGCGAAAAATTGCTGTTTAACACCGCAGTTTAACTTGCACTTTCTACTTTTTACTCGCATAATTGTGCTTGTATTCTCATTGCAATAATCACCTAAATTGATTTCCCAATACATCTCGGTTGCAGCACACAACAAAGCACCCTATTTTATCTCGTAGAAGCGGCATATCCTAGAAGCTGTACTTTAGAAACTAACTGGACGGAAAATATGCCATAGTGAGGAAGGGTGCCCCCTGACCTGATTGTTTTACATTGCCTTACTTAATGCATACGCTGCATTGATGTGTCACTAGTGTGAGGAGGGGCGGGTACCTCACTCATCGATTTTGAATAGGTAACCCCAAGACAAGAAACTATTAAGAAGTGATTAATGAAACTTACACGTCTTGAAGCCATTGGCCAGGTTAAACAAAGAAGGACTGCCTGTTTTCCAAGAATTCACATCTAACCTGCTGGTCTTCAATCTGAAAAAAGGTGAGAGTCTCATGTTAGATCAATGTTGCAGGGTTGCTCACCCTAAGCCTCACTCGTTTCTTTACTTTATGTATTAAAGAAGACTTGATGATCGACAGAAAACTGGCCCAGGAACGTTACTCAGGGGGTTCAGGGAAACAGGCATTTAATTTCACAAGATAATCTTTTTAATTATGAATGATGCGAATTATGATTTGGCCTCAGAAAGGGCATCTGCAAAAATGAATTCTTGCACCTGATATGCCCTTGACAAAAAATCAGAGAATTATCTATAATCAGAGAATCATTATTATTATTTATAATAATTCTCTGATTATATGTTCTGTATTCCGTGCAAAACAAAAAGGAAGAAAACTCCTATAAATACAGGAGGCTGTACTTTCTATTTCAAGTTATTGCTGCACAGATGGGTCACTAAAGTGCTGTGGGCCAGCCACCCCTGACCCTTCAATTAGGTCCAAGAGGGTGTAAATAATATAGTTAAATAAAATAATAGTTAAACCAAAAGTAAAATACAGTAATAATAATAAATAAAATAATAAAAAATAATGAAATGAAATACATTAAATGAAATAATAAAACAATAAATAAAATAATAATAAATAATAAACTTAGATGAAATAAATAACATAACTCAATAAAAAATATATTAATAAAATACTAATAAAATAATAAAATGAAAAAAATAAAGTTAAACTAAAAATTGATAAACCAAATAATTGCCTTACTTTATTCATGCCATGCCTTGCATTGCCTTACTTAATTCACCCTGTACAAGTGTCACCAAAGCGATGGAGGCCTCACCCCCCTGACCAGATAGTGTCTTCACATATAATGGATAGTAGAAGAATTGATAGAGATATCGGTAGACCAAAGAACTAGTTGAATAATGAAACTTACAGGCAGGTCTTCACGCTATTGGCCAGGTGCAGCAAAGATGGACTTTCGGTTGTCGAAGAATTTACAATCTAAAAAATGTGAAAGAATCATGTTGGACAAACGTACAAAAGAGGGATATTGTAAGATGAAATTAGAAGAAGGCTGGATGAAAGTCTTTTGATTTGAAAGGAAGCTAAGTATTTGTGTTACTTTGCAGAGTTATTCTATTTCATTTTAGCCCCCCTCCCCCTACCAAAACAAATAAAAATAAGGCTGTTGAACCATATAAAAAAATTAGAATTAGGCATTAGAGCTTCTCCTTTGGGCTACAATGATGAGAAGGGGAAAACGCTTAGACTCGTATTCATGAAACATGGGACCAATCAGCGGAAACAAGGGGAACGGGCAGGAACGAGCGGGAATGACCGGAAACTGGCAGGAACAAGCGGGAGTGACCGGGAACTGGTGAATCAATACGATATTGATATGTCCCCTCCTTTGCTGTTGTCGGGAGGAAAGACTGACATGAACTGAATGTCAAGGTTATACAATTAAACACTCTATTAGCAGTTGAACTACCCTTACAATTCTATATTATTGATAACAGAATTTCAAAAATATAGATAACTTTATTTAAACGTTTCGATCTATGATCTTCATCAGTAACTGTTCTTACAATGATTTGGGGCCTACTTAAATACCTACAGGACGTAATCGGGGCCGGGGGGACCGTATCCCACTCGTAGTTAGTTATCATCCAGCTCTTAATAAGATCCATAATATCACAAGTAGGCTTCAGCCTATGTTGGAGGCGTCTGAAGAGCACAAGAGGGTCTTTCCTAACAAACCGCTTGTTGCTTTTAGACATGCCAAAAACCTCAAGGACTTGCTGGTTAGGGCTAGGCTTGCACCAGTGCGGCTGGAGGACTTTGTTAAGGGTTGTTATCGCTGTGGTAAGGCTCGTTGTCAGATTTGTCAGTTCATGAAAGAGGGAGATAAGTTTGTGAGTCATGTTAGTATTAGTGAGTATAGGATAAATTCTAGATTTGATTGTGATTCATCAGGTGTAGTTTATTTGTTGGGTTGCAAGGTCTGTGGTGTACAGTATGTAGGCAGTACATTTACTCCATTCCGTAATAGGTTTAATAATTATAAGTCGTGTGCTAAGAGGTTTGAGAGAGGAGAACTGGTTCCACAAGTAGAATTTTTCAGGCATTTTCAAGAGGCGGGTCATCACGGTTTTCAGGAGGATATTAGTTTGCAAATCATTGATAGGTTATGTGGGGACTCTAGGGTTAGAGATGGTGGTGTGGCCGAGGTGGTCAAGGCGCTCGTCTCACGATCATATGATCGTGGGTTCGAATCTCATCGGGACCACTTTCCACAAGCCTGCAGCTAACTCAGCTGTCCATCCTTCCGAGGTCGGTAAATGAGTAGCCAGATTTCTGGGGTAATAACTGACAGTGTCCCCAATTAGTAGAAATGCTAAATACCTTGACACTTAAATAAAGTCATTATTATTATTATTATTATTATTTTGGCAGTTTAAGTTGGATACTTCTACACCTAGGGGGCTTAATGTTAGACTTGTGGACTCCTAGACCTGTTACTCCCATGTTTTTACTATTTCTAACCTTTTACCTTTTCTAATTTGTTATTGTTTTCCTTATATTTATGTGTGGAGGGACCTGTGTGGGCTCTTATGGTTTTATTTTTATATTCTCTATACTGTATCCTGTTTTTTTGTTTTTTTGCTTTTTCGTTCGTTTGTTTCTCTTGGGACAGACGGCAAGTCACTCTCAACTTTCGCGCTAATTTATCCTCTCCTCTTTGTCTTTCACTTCTATTGTCTTTTTCTCCACGGCCCTCCCCATAATTTCGTCTTATTCATTATGTTGTATTGGGCAGGTTCCCATGATAGGTTGCTATTGTGTTGTTTCCCCATTGTAATATAGGTATTTAAGTAGGCCCCAAATCATTGTAAGAACAGTTACTGATGAAGATCATAGATCGAAACATTTAAATAAAGTTATCTATATTTTTGAAATTCTCTTATATAGTATTTATATAGATTTTATTAAGGAGCTTATGTCTAATTTATTTATTATTATTATTATTATTATAACCAATTTTTATACAGGATAAGTTTTTCAATATAAAAATATTGCTATTCATAAACGTCCTGTCTAGCAACTAGTTACGGAACCAAAAGTTAATAAAATACTCTAACTAAGAGGTTTAGCAAAAATAGAAAAATAATAAGAATACAAATACATGAAAAGTCCTAGGTCAGTAAAAATTTAAAGAAAAACGCTTTAAAATACTATCCATAAATGCTATAAACTTGCTCTCTAAAGCTCCTAAAATTTTCAATTTTTCTTGTCTCAATGGGAAGAGCGTTGTAATGGTTTGCACCCATACAGAAAAAACCTTTTTTCGCATACTTTAGATTAGTCATCGGGATTGTTATTAAAGATCCATTGTTTCGAGTAACACGTTCATGTGATGCTAACTGGAAATAATTTTGGAAATTGCTGCATGTCTTTTGTTCAATACATTTTCGGACTAGTAAAATTGAATGTTTCTTGATTTCATTTTCAACTGGAGTTTGTTTGGTGCCAGATATTTTTGCAACTAGTCTGTCTATCGATTGGAGCTTTCTTCTTTGCGTCTGGTTGAAATCAAGGCTCACTGTGCAGCTGTATGTAATGCATGGCAAGACCATTCCTCGGAAAATCTTGATTTTTGAGTTACTGTCAAGATAGTTCCGTAGTGAATGTAGCATTTGTAGCTTAGCAGTTGTCTTTTTGTACATTTTGTCAAAGTTTGACGAGAGAGATAAAGTACTGTCTAGAGTGGTTCCCAAGTACTTGTATGTTTGTGTTGTTTGAATTTCTGTATGATTGTAATATAACGCTAGCTTCTTATCACATTTGGAAAGTTTCATGGCAGTGCCAAACAACATTGCCTCAGTCTTTCCCTTCTTCAGGTTGATCACTAGTTGGTTGCTTTGAAAGTACTTGGATATCAGCTTGAGATCTTCATTAAGCTGGTACTCGATGGAATCCTTACACTTCGCGACGGTATACACAACTGAGTCATCTGCGAAATTCAAAGCTTTGGAACGCTTTAGACATTTTTCAAAGTCATTGAAATATACGAGAAACAAGAGCGGTCCTAAAATCGACCCTTGGGGCACACTGCAGACGATATTCATAGATAATGAGGTACAATTTTCGACAACACAATACTGCTTTCGGTTGAACAAATAGTCACTAAACCACCTGATGGAAGCCTCATTTATACCGATACTCCTGAGTTTCTCCAAGAGGACAGAATGACTTAAAGTATCAAAAGCCTTTGATAAATCAATGTACAGAACACCAACCATGTTACCCTCGTCTACCGCTTTTCGAATGTTATCTGTCAGCAGTACTGTTGCTAGCTCGGTCAATCGTTTTTTCCTGTAGCCGAACTGGTTTTCCGATAAGATGTTATTGCTTTCTAGGTATTCAATTAGCTGTTTATGAACGGCTCTTTCTAGTATTTTGGAACAAGCAGACAGCACGGAAATTGGACGAAAGTTGTTGTTGTCGTCGGTAGCTCCCCCCTTGTGGATTGGTGTCACCTTCGCCACCTTCCAATCCGTAGGAACCATTCCAGTTGAAAGTGACAGATTGATAAGGTGAGACAGTGGAGCTGAAAGAGGGCGTGCTGCATCTTTCAGGATACCAGGCGGAAAATTATCCCATCCAGCTGCTTTCCTACGTTTGAGAGATTTCAATTCGTTCTCAACAAATATTCTACTAACGTAGCTAAAACCAAACGAATTCTGTCCTTTTGTTTGTCCTTTTGGCTCTGGTGGCCGTTCCCACAATATATTTATAACAGTAATATTCTATTTAGAAACATAAAACAAGATGGGCTGCATATAAATTCAGGGGGAGTTTGAAAACACACAGGTAATCTAATGAAATTCAGTCAATATTGTTGACGGGGTCTTAGCTCTCATAGTCGCACTCATAAAAGCAAGGTACTGGAGTCTAGGAAGAGAACTGTTTTCAAAATAGCTTTTCTAAAAATAGTATCTGTTAGAAAATATGAACTAGTCATTATTTTACATAATAATGACATTGACATTATAGGCTTAAGCGAGACAGGCTTAGATAAAAATGTCCAAGACTGCCAACTTGTAATCAAAGGTTACAAGATCTTCCACAATCATGGAGATACAAATGGGGGAGGGGTTTCAATTGATGTTAGAGACTCACTACCTGGACACATGACAGAGCAGAAAAGTGACAAACTAGAGCTTCTCTCATTAAGAATTAAGCCAAAAAATGCAAAATCCTTTATTTAGGTTTGCTGCTATTGACCACCAACATTCAAAAATTTTAGAGAAATTCTAGGAAACTTGGATAAGGAAGAAAGAGAAATCATTTTAGTTTTGGACACAAATTGCGATTTAATGGATGACAAAAACGCTAATACCAAAAAACTTAGAGTATAAGTTAGAGTTGTTAATAAGAAGATATACAAGATTTGCTACAATAACAACTGAATTAAAGAATAAGTGAATCACTCATCGACCATTGCTCTACCTGAAACCCCAAAATTTACCATTATTTGGTGTATGGGGTTAGGAAAGTTAACGCTTCGCGATTGAAGAAAGAACATTCAAAGCCAAAATTAGTTGAAACAAGAAATATGAAGCAGCATGTTAAAACCCTGTTTCTGGAAGACCTACAGAAAGTAGATTGGAATACCATCCTTGACCCTCTATCCTGTGATCAATCCTGTATGGGGAACACATTTCACGAAATATTTGAGTCGATCTTGAATGCTCATGCTCCAATGAAATGGAGAAGAGTTCGGGACCTACTTATATACCTAGATTACAATAGGGTAGAAAAGAAATAAAACCTAATAAGGGAACCTGCCTTATACAATACAATAAAATCAAATAAGTCTGAATGGGAGGGCCGAGGAGGAAAAGACAATAGCGTCAGAAGACAAAGAGATTTTAGGAGAAGCAGAGTAATTAGCTTCGAGGTTGAGAGCGATTTGCCCCCTGTCTCAAGAGAAATTAAAAAACATAATAGCACGAGCAGGCACAGTAAAGAAAAGAGTAAAAAAACAAAAACAAAACAAAAGAAGAGGTCCCTAAACAGGTTCACTCATAAAAACAAGGAAAAGTACGTAAAAAACAAAAAGCAAAAAACAAAAAATTCATATTCAAATTCAAATTAATGTAATTCAGCAACAAATTCTTTGTTACAAGTATAAAAATAATTGGTTATAATTGACTAAAGAAAATACAGTATTTAATTTAAAAATGACATGGATGACACAACGCCTTGTGCAAATACTTATGTGTATCAGTTGGTTTGCAGAAGAGGTCTGTCTCCAAGGCACGCCCCCTCCGAACAACTCTAACATCCAAAAAACTGATATCATCTTTAAATTAAGAAACGATTCAACGCATGGTATTTTATCAAATTTTAAGAGATTTAGGTTAAAGTCTCCAGTAATAATTAGTTGTTTACATTTTTTGTTTACTTTGTTTAGTACAGCCTGTAGGTGTTCTAACAAAGTTGAAGAGTCGTTGCTAGGATGTTTATTTCGATCCATTGAGTTTCAAATTCACAGGTTTGATCTTTTGAAACTTTTGAAAGGTCATCACGTGGAGTAAAAGATATGTGTTCAGCTACAAAAAAACCACAGCCACCTTTCTGGCTGGAGCCTTTTGTTCCTATGTAATTGTGATAACCGTTTATATTAAGTTTGGTTATACTGGCATCGTTATCCTTAGTATGCCATGTTTCAGTCAGAGCCAGAGTATCAAAATTATAATCAAGGTTGCCAGGCAAAGTTTGAAGATTTTCGAGATTACCCCTAATCGATGATATGTTTGTGTGCATGATTCTCGATATATTATTATTATCTAGCTTTCTCAAAAGTTTGTGGAAATCATGATTATTATAATAATCGAAGTTAAAGCTGTTATCTATATTGGCTTCAACGTCACTTTTTTATAGCATTTCATGTTCTGTCAAAGCTAATTTACAGGTTTCTAGGCGGTCTTAGTTATTATACTTAATCACAGAGACAGCCAAAGATTGACATTTGCACGAGAAATTCGAGTTGAAAGAAAGAAAAAACATCTGATCATCGTCAATGCATGCGAAAGCCAGATACACAGCGTTGGCATTCCCAAGATCTTAAGTGGTTTTCAACGTCATTGATATTGAATTTTTTTATTTTTGTGCATCTTTTGTGAATAAGGTGTTTACATTGACCACAAGGAATCACATTTTTGCCAGTTTAAGCTTGTCACAGACGGAGCAAATTTTATGATATCCTGACGAGCAAGATGTTATTGAATTTAATTCTAAAACGGACTTGGCACTTGCAGCCGAATTTAGCCCTTTAATGAGTTTACAATCATCAAGTTTTTTAAACGGAAAGACTGCCTCACGGCAAGGTCAACATAGCCAAATTGCTATCATTGTCGTTTAAAAAACAAGGAAATCGTTCATAATTAAACGTGAACATTTCAAGTGAAACCAAAAATCGCAGGAATCACAACAAATTGAATTGTGATTGTCCCGAAATATTTTGTTGCATTTAGGGCAGGAATCTTTCTCATTCATGGGGGTATATGATGTTAAATAAAAAGGGTATATAAAAAGGGTATTTACTCATAATTTAATCATAACGTTTTTAATTATGATAAAAAAGGATAAGTTAGATGAGAAAGTCTCACTCGATTTTGTCCAGATCAGCTAAAGAATTGATTTTCTTTATAGGAGCATTTCCATCTTGGCGCAGGAAAATTGAACCGTTTCGTGTCCACACGAATTTGAAATTCATTTCTTGTTTTCGAATTTTGGTCAAGCGAAGGAGATTTTTATTTTGGCTGGTCAAACTTTCGTTTATGTAGATCCTTCCTTTGGAAGGATCATTTGCATTCGAGATGAACTTGTATCCAAGGTCGGAAATGCGAAGCTTTTTTGTTTTAGATTTTGGCTCCTTGGACATAAACTCTTCTCTCTTTTTTCTCGAGCCTAGCTTGGCAATGATAGGGGCGTCAGGTTTACGAGATATTTTGTGACATGCTTCAATTTACGATTTTTCCAGAGTTATCCCAACCTTTTCTGACAAATTAGGAAGAATTTCTTCACAATTTTCATTTTCTTCGTGAGGGATTCTTCTGACTTTGATCATTTCTTGTCTCCCATATTGCTCCAAGTCATCAATTTCTTTCGCACAAATTTCATCTTTTCTCTCCAGATTATTTATGCGAGAGACCAAGAGGGCATTTTCATTTTTTAATTCTGTGTTTTCTCGTAAGAGGTTGCCAACTTGTTTTCTGAATAACTCGTACTGGTCGGACTGGAACTGTTGAGATTGTTCAATCTCGCAAAGTTTCTTTTCAATACTAGTTAGTCTTGAGCCAAGAGTGTGACTTATTTCTTCTTTTACTGTATGTTTTATTTTTGCTATGTTTTTTCTCAGACGAATTTCGACAGCATACTTATTTCCATATTTGAAGGATAGATAAACATGCCATTTAAGGATGATAGAAAAAAATCTAAATAAAGAAACATTTTCAAAGTATTGTAATTTAGCTGTTCTGTATCATGAATCCATACATTTCTTTCATGTTACCGCCTTATAAAAACATGTCTGTATGCTGTTGAGCAGACGTTTAAGGATAATGCCAAAAGATTAATGATTAAAGATTAAAGGATAATGCCAAAAGAAGCCCAAAGATTATTGCAACAAAGCTTACCCTGGTCATCCTAATTTGATGCCTGGTCTTTTCACTCTCTACTGTGAGCATGGAAAGCAAGTAGCTTCTTAAGCCATTACCTTGTGTAACCATGGCATTGTTTTATGTAACATGCTAGATTTTTCGTATGCTAATGTAGTGAAATTAAAATTCGCAATTTTAGGCCTTTCCTTCTCTCTCAGGCTATTTTCATTTCAATCCATTCATTCTCTTACTTTCTTCACTTCAACATCGCATCTCATTTCATCAAGTCATATAAGGATAAATATCCACAACCTTTACCATATCTGCAACTATCCAACATATCCCCAATGGAATTGCAGTAAAATATCTTCACGGAAAACAGGATGCTAGTAACAGGGTATTACCTGCTTTTCTCATACAGCCCAGATATCCAGCCCCATATACCTGTTTAGAGTATTCCCTATCTGAATTTTTCAATTAATTGAAACTCATATGGACTATGTCTCTGGCATAAAAAACTATCCCTCAGTTTCTGAAACGTTATGCTGTGTAACAATTTCGACAAATGGACCAAAGTTTTGTCGACTTTGACTATGAAACATGAGCTCTCACTAGCAAAGCAGGGGTTGAACTTCAAATTAATCTTGTGCACAAAATTTTCTGTGAAAAAACGGCTTTTTCTAAGTTACATAGATATTGATTCTTATGAACACAGAGATTATAATAAACCCAGATACTATAAAAATATTGATATTTGCCGCAACAAGAAGAAATCTACCCCTCTCATTCAACTGAGCCTAGAACACGATCTCTTGGTTCTGAGGCCTGCTCATTTTGTTGGGCTTTTGCATAACAACGAAACATGACAAAAACCCCGAAGAAAATCTGAAGAAAAGTCAGCATGTAAAGAAGTTTAACCAACTGGAGCCTGAACATACAAATGAAACTGCTATAAGAATGGAATGTTAGTTATGCTAGTTGATAAGAACAATCTCTCCTACTGGGTAGAGGCGTTTGAATTGAGATATTATAAGCACCTTGCAACATCTGACCATCACAAGAAAATATAGTCGTATTTTAGTAAAATGAAAAAGAAGAAACTGCATTTTAACTAGATGTAGAAAAAATAGATTTCGAAAAAAACTCACACCTGGTTGGAAATATTTTGTACAAAGTTTGGAAAGAATAAGTTAAAAAGACCCTAGCTACAACCTTCTATCTAGATAGTAAGAAAAAATCAATGGCATTTGGGGTTATAGGAGCTAGCACTTCGAAAGAAAATGAACTTCCAGTCATAAGAGAAATAATTGAAGGCCTCAGAAAAAGTAACATTTATAAGTGTCTGGTAAATAAATCTTCTAAACATGCTTCTCCAAATGGGCTGTTAGACGATCCAGGAAGCAAGGCAAAAAAGGTGAAAGTTATACTTTGCAGATCTACAAAATAAAATGAAGCAGATGTTTCTCAAGGAGATGTACTAGAATTTGACAAAATCCCAGCATCTGGATGTGATAATAAAGGTCTCATGTATACGAGTTCTCAACTTGGGAATTAGCATCTTGGTTTGAATGATTACATCAATGTGCATAGGAATTACATAGCGAGGGTGGCATAAAACCATAAAATGATAAAGAGAAGCTTGCTATACAGCCTTATCTAAGTGTTTTTGCTGGGCAAGCCTGCATCTTTAAGACATTTATTTTTAAAGACAGATTTTCACTTATACAGTTGAGTCAGGTGCTCTACCTGTATCCATTTATTTTTAAAGACAGATTTTCACTTATACGGTTGAGTCAGGTGCTCTACCTGTATCCATTTTAGGTTGTTGTATATCAGTGAAACAAAAGGCTGTACAAGACAAAAACAAAAATTTTGTCAGTTATGTGAAAAAATCAAAAGATAGAGAAAAGCCTGTTCTACGACCCTATCTAAGTGTTTTTGTTTGGCAATATCGCATTTTTTAGAAAACTGTTATTTTCAACAAGACGTTTCCACCGATGCAGTTGAATCAGGTTCTTTATTTTCCTCTAATTTAGGTGCCATAATTTAGTGAAACAATAGTCTTGAAACAAGTTTGCCAGTTCTGTTAGACACATCAATACATAAAGAAAAGCTTGCTCTACAGCCAGGCTTATGTTTTTTGCGGGGCAAGCTTGCGTTTTCTAGAAAATTGTTCTTTTCAAAAGCACATTTTCGTTCATGCAGTTGAGTACATATTTCCGGTTTAGGTTCTGTCAATCAGTGAAACAAAAGATTGCACAAGAAAAAAACGTAAATTTTGTAAATTATGATATAGAAATCAAAGATGGGGAAAGGCTTGCTTTACAACCCTATCTACATAAAGCCCTATTTAGAAAAAGTAGTCAGTTTAGGTGAAGTAAGCCAGTAAAACAAACGTCTCTATAAGAAAAAAGGTTAATTTTTCCCCTTTTCAAGAGACACACCAATAGATAGAGAAAAGCTTGCTCTACAACCACATTTGGTGTTTTTGTGGGGCAATGTTGCATTTTTTAGAAAATTGTTGTTTATAAAATTTTGAGTCATGCAGTTGCATCAGGTCCTTTACCTTCTTCTAGTATAGGTGCCATGAATCAGTGAAACAATATAGTCTGTACAGGAAAAAAAATTTGGTACGAATTTGGTACAAATTTGGTACGAATTGGAACGAATTTGGTACGAATTTGGTACGAATTTGCTACGATTAGAAACGAATTTGGTACAAATTTGGTACTAATTGGTACAAATTTAGTACGAATTTGGTACGAATTTGGATGAATTCGCGTGAATTGGTATGAATTTGAAACGAATTTGGGAATTATAACAAGTTTAATTCAATTAATTTTTTTTGCAGAATACATCATACATAGTTTACATCGTACTTCATATATTCTACTTATAAATTTTTTTTATGTTACCCGAGAAAATGCAAAGGGGCTGGAGCCACTTAAAAGAGCAAGAGTCAATTGACTATTATGAAAGAACCAAACGAACCGAACCATCTTATAAAATTAACATACACACTTTTTTTATAAGAATAATCCTAATTTTTGCCAAGGCTTGAACTTTTCCATTGTTATTCCTAAATTTCCATTGTTCTTTGGCAATTTTGAGCCTGAATATTCTTATAGACTGTATTCTAATAAAAAAAGTGTTAATCATAGAAATATAATTTGACACAGAAAAAGAACTTTGTGTGGCTTTGAAAAAATAACGAGGTAGCAAAGTTTTCAAGACCCTGTCAAGCTGCTCACAATTAATTATCACATTTTACTAATTTTGCTTCCAATCTCATGCTGCAATTTACAACATGTTATCAGCTTTTCACAAAAGAGGCGACAACGATTTCCTTCTGTTTTTGTTTAAAGCAAACTGTTATCACACCTTCGAGTTCGAAGAGAGTCAAGTGGGAATGGAAGACTCGCAGTGAGAAGACTGGATCGAGATCGGTAGAGATCTTATTTGTGGCCACTAAAAATCTCCTATCTAACGATAACTTGGCTTGCAATTTTTTCCTTATCTGAGTTGTGGGTTGCCAACGCTAGATTTTTACTTGAAGGATATTATGAAGCGTGAGGCCTATTGAGAAATTATAAACTTCGTTCACCACTTTGAAACATCATGGAAGCTGCTGTCGTACACAGCAGTGATAACGATAGCGATCTTGATTGGATTTTTGACATTGATTCGTCGTGTGATGAAGATTTTGAGAACAGCAAAGAATTGGATAAAGAAATACTCAATAAAGGTAATCATATAAATCAATTTTACCAAAATTTCTCAGCACAACAAAACAACAAATTAATGATTTTAACTAACAAAGAAAGAGATGAATTAAAACATCAGGTAGTGATTTCGCAATATATTTCAGTGGTGAACTACTGTAGCTTTGTTTGAGTTTATAAATGAAAAATTTTCTAAAATTTTACTTTATCTTTTTGTTTGTAGTTAAAAGAAAAAACCAGGACGCAGAGCTTTTCATGAGGTACATCCAGGCCTTGTGCCATGTGTAAAATCATTTGTTGAGCAAAGTACAGCTCAGGCTCATTTGAGACGACGAGAAAGTAGTATGTACACAAACGGAGTTTCCCTGATTGATATATGCAGCCATGTAGAAAAAGCCCTAGGACTGGACATTAGCAACGATACAATTCATCGTCTTATGAAACCCCAAGACGAAAGACAACGGACAGCAAACGATTCAAAGGCCTTATTGACGCCCGTGTCCCTCCTAAACGAAACACAAAATAAAAAGAAACTCACAAGAACCTTCATTTTAGCTCTTCTCAAGTGAATCTCCTCAACAAAATGGCTCACTTATGCCAGGAGAATACCCTCGCGTTATCTGTACACAACAAGAACAAAGTAGAAAATGGTATTCCTGCTACAAGTCGCCGCACCCAGATACGCACCTTCTACCTAAAGGATGATTCACCAAATTATAACGGTCATGACTTTCCAAATCGAAACTGTAAACTTGTTCCTGCTGGGTACTTGATTCTGTGGAACAAACCAGTGAGAAGTTGGTCTTTGACATCACAAAAACTGCGCAATATACAGCCCAGAAGAAGGTCAATGTCTGAAGCGTCAAATTTGCTAAAGACTTCACCAAATTACTCGTTTTGTTATGACAAGCTGCAGTGTAAGAAAATCAAATGGCCTCGTTCCAGTCCTCTTCTTGTCCAGTTATATCCGTCTGGTGCAATTGAAAGCACAAATCTGATCCACGTTAATCATCTGATGAATATCATTGCAAAAGAAAGAAAGGTAAAAGAAATCAGAAATGTGGTGGCTATTGCAGATGGTGGTCCAGACTGGTCTGTTAAAGGAGTCATGAACTTTATGTCTTTGGGGCTTCTGTGGATGAATTCAAATTTAGATTCGCTGATTATTCAGTGTTATGCCCCAGGTCATTTTAGATTTAACCAAATTGAGAGAAGCTGGGCACACCTCACAAGAAAGATCGTCGGAGTCACTTTACCAGACACTTTAGATGGAAAAGGCCCTGATGCAAACGATGACAAGGGCTGGCTGAATGTTTTGGACAGTGCAAAAAGAGAATGTGCGAAGTTCTGGGACAATAAAATGTATGATGGATTTCCCATTAACGTTCAAACATTTTTGAGCGACAACAAGTTATCTCCGGAAGCAAGTCCGATACATGATGGTCATTTCAAAACGTTCTAGGAGATGTTGCAAACTGCATTTCTAAAAAAATGCGAATTGAACATTACAAACCCAACTAAATTTGGAAGCTGTAAGAGTGGTTGCATATGCTTTTTTTTCCCAAACTGACAAGAATAGACATATGAGACTTATGAAACATTGAAACAAATAATTTGGAATTTTTGTGAGATACTTTGATTTTCTCTTGCTATTTCATCTTTCATCTTGCTATTAGACGTCTTTTATGGGTATTTTGCTATGGAAAACATGATATTAGTGCAATTTTTACAGTGCCTTTCACTCTTTAACTTAGCATGCGCAAAAATTCTGCATTTGAAACTTTTTGCTATGTTAGTCGCAGGAATGTTTCTGTACTGAAAACATGAAATTTCGAAGAAAGTTTCAAAAGTGACCCCGTAAATCTTTCTTAAGAAATGGATAAAGAGAAGCTTGCTATACAGTCTTATCTAAGTGTTTTTGCTGGGCAAGCCTGCATCTTTAAGACATTTATTTTTAAAAACACATTTTCACTCATGCAGTTGAGTCAGGTGCTCTACCTGTATCTATTTTAGGTTGTTGTATATGAGTGAAACAAAAGGCTGCACAAGACAAAACATAAATTTTGTCAGTTATGAGAAAAAATCAAAAGATAGAGAAAAGCTTGCTCTAAAACCCTATCTAAGTGTTTTTGTTTGGCAATCTTGCATTTTTTAGAAAACTGTTACTTTCAACTGGACGTTTCCACCAATGCAGTCGAATCAGGTTCTTTATCTTCATTGAGTTTAGGTGCCAAAATTTAGTGAAACAATAGTCTTGAAACAAGTTTTCCAGTTCTGTTAGACACATCAATACATAAAGAAAAGCTTGCTCTACAGCCAGGCTTATGTTTTTTTGGGCAAGCTTGCGTTTTCTAGAAAATTGTTCTTTTCAAAAGCACATTTTCGCTCATGCAGTTGAGTCATGTCCTCTACCTATTTCCGGTTTGGGTTCTGTCAATCAGTGAAACAAAAGTTTGCACAAGAAAAAAACGTAAATTTTGCAAATTATGATATAAAAATCAAAGATGGAGAAAGGCTTGCTTTACAACCCTATCTACATAAAGCCCAATTTTTTAGAAAAAGAAGTCAGTTTAGGTGAAGAAAGCCAGTAAAACAAACGTCTCTATAAGAAAAAGGATAATTTTGCCCCTTTTTGGGAGACACATCAATAGATAGAAAAAAGCTTGCTCTACAACCACATTTTGTGTTTTTGTGGGGCAATGTTGCATTTTTTAGAAAATTGTTATTTATAACATTTTGAGTCATGCATTTGAATCAGGTCCTTTACCTTCTTCTAGTATAGGTGCCATGAATCAGTGAAACAATAGAGTCTGTACCGGAAAAAAAACCTTAATTTTGCCACTTATGATATACACATCTTAGATAGTTGTTGTTTTCAACAATACACTCTTATTTATCCAGTCTAATCAGGTTCTTTATCTTATTCCAGCTTTGTTGCCATACATCAGCGAAACAAAAGTCCCGATAAGAAAGAAAGTAACTTTGCCAGTTATGTGAGACACACCAATGGATAAAGAGAAGCTGGGCAAGCCTGCATCTTTAAGACATTTATTTTTAAAGACACATTTTTACTCATGCAGTTAAGTCAGGTCCTGTACCTGTATCTACTTTATGTTGTTGTAAATCAGTGAAACAAAAGTCTGTATAAGGACAGACCTTAGACTTTGCCAGTTAATGTGAGGCACATCAGTGGATAGAAAAAAGCTTCCTCTACAACCCTATCAAAGTGTCTTTGTTAAGCAAGGCTCCGCTTCTTAGATAATTGTTTTTTTCAACAATACACTCATTTATGCAGTCTAATCAGGTTCTTTATCTTATTCCAGCTTTGTTGCCATACATCAGTGAAACAAAAGTCCCGATAAGAAAGAAAGTAACTTTTGCCAGTTATGTGAGACACACCAATGGATAAAGAGAAGCTTGCTATACAGTCTTATCTAAGTGTTTTTGCTGGACAAGCCTGCATCTTTAAGACATTTATTTTTAAAGACACATTTTTACTCATGCAGTTAAGTCAGGTCCTGTACCTGTATCTACTTTAGGTTGTTGTATATCAGTGAAACAAAAGGCTGCACAAGACAAAAACATAAATTTTATCAGTTAAGAGAAAAATCAAAAGATAGAGAAAAGTTCGTTCTATGACCCTATCTAAGTGTTTTTGTTTGGCAATCTCGCATTTTTTAGAAAATTGTTATTTTCAACAAGACGTTTCCACCAATGCAGTCAAATCAGGATCTTTATCTTCTTCTAATTTAGGTACCATAATATAGTGAAACAATAGTCTTGAAACAAGTTTGCCAGTTCTGTTAGACACATCAATACATAAAGAAAAGCTTGCTCTACAGCCAGGCTTATGTTTTTTTTTGCGGGGCAAGCTTGCGTTTTCTAGAAAATTGTTCTTTTCAAAAGCACATTTTCGCTCATGGAGTTGAGTCATGTCCTCTACCTATTTCCGGTTTAGGTTCTGTCAATCAGTGAAACAAAAGTTTGCACAAGAAAAAACGTAAATTTTGCAAATTATGATATAAAAATCAAAGATGGAGAAAGGCTTGCTTTACAACCCTATCTACATAAATGTGTTGGGAAAGCCCAATTTTTTAGAAAAAGTAGTCAGTTTAGGTGAAGTAAGCCAGTAAAACAAACGTCTCTATAAGAAAAAAGGATAATTTTGCCCCTATTACACCTAACAATTTGTTCAAAATTGATCCAACAGCCTTCATGAATTCAGTGAAAGTGAGATACAGTTCAGAAGGAAGTAATGCAAAGCAGGCTGAAAATGACATCTTCAAAGCATCTTCAATGATGTTTTAGAGAAATTTGAACAAGGTATTTAGTTGTAATTCTTTCTCATGTAATGTATAATTCTAAATATCTACAGCCTTTGAAAGGTTGATTCTCCAATAATATCAGTGATAGTTTTCTAATATCTAACCTAGCCAATAAGCTCAATTATTGCTGCGGAGCAGCCGAAGCGCCGGAAATTTTTCAAATTTGTTTGTGGCCGTGTTTGTTGATGGGTTTGCGGCAATGTTGTTGTGGTTGTTGTCTGCCCGTTTCTTGCTGCGAACAACAAAATGGTGTTAAAGTGGATGCACAGCTGCGAGTTCAGAGCAGTAAAGGTGAGAGGATATTTAACATCAGTCAGCAAGGAAAATAAAGTTATATCCAAAGTCAAACGTCCAAACATTTACTTCATTTATGACAATTTTAGATGTAGGTAGTCTACTCATTGCTTAGGCGATCCACCGAAAAGCCTTTTTCAAATTCACAAACTACAGCATGTATCTAGTACGAAAAGGCCTAAGTTTCAGCATTTAGGCCTATAGACCTACTCTACTGAATGGAGCTTTAAAAAGCAACTTGTATCTGTCAGATTAGATTGACACAATGAGGCGAAGAGAAGAATAAAATTTTAATGCTTATGTTAAATTATTGCTGAATAAATTTAATCTTCGTTTTTTCTGTAATCATAAATTGTTTATGAGCAGTCTAATATATGTCGAAACAAGGAAGTGTGCTTCCAACTTAAAATCCCTGCGTGAGGAGTTAAAAACAAACATAATCAGGTAAAATAATGAAAATACCAAATAACAAAAGCGGCCATTGTGATAATTAAAAACTTAATTTTGTCAAATACCTGATTTGAATATTTGTTTTTCATTTTAATCACTCTTTTTGTACCGTTTGTAAAATTGGTTATGCAATACAAAGGCAACTCTTGTTCAACTTAAACTACTTGCTAGTACACAACTATAACCCTTGATATTCACTTCGATCATAGTTAACAGGGTAAACACTGTTTATTCTATTGACTAGGTTTCGATTTACTCATGGCAGTCTCCTGCAATAATTGCATTGGGGTTGCATTCTGCCTTGGAGCAGCACTTCCTTAACTGTGTTAACTGCTAGTTTTTAGATTTTTGTCAGGCTGAAATTTTTTTCTTGACATATTCCTATAGAGAAATCTTATAAAACATGCTAAAGAAATGTCACAGCAAATTCCTCAAGTATTTTCACCATACAGTGTCTTCATCATGCTTTAGTATGTGCTATCCTGTTGGGAGGATAAAAATTCATCCCCTTTTATGAATAATTTATATGTATCCAATTTAAGAGATAAAGTTGGGATTCCATTCAAAAGAAAAGAGGAAAAAAATTTCCTTCTCAACATTGCTCACTTTGCAGGCTTTTACAAATGTCCTTATCCTTCCCACTCCAATCAACTGAAGCTAGCTAAATCACTGAATCTAATTGGATATACTCCAAGTGGCATTTCAAAGCATCGTTGTGTCATTTATTTTAACAAGGCATTTATGCCAGGTCCAGACCTCCCTTGCTTTGTGAACAAGGGATTTTGAAATGACTTCACCCAGTTTCAGAACAGTATCAGCCTTATTGTTGGCAGCACACTTTAGGAAGGTGATAACTCTAGAAAAGCTATCAATTGCCCCATGGATGACAATCTTCCCTGAATCAGATTTCACAACAATTTGCATGCAGAATAACCTGTTTTCAAATTGATGGTGTTTAGAGATCTTACATTCGATTTTTATGGTTAAAGTTTTGCTAAAATTACTGGCTCCTTCCTCGTTTAATGGTGCATTTAGTTTGTCTCGTCTTCTTTTTTCTTTTTATACAATAATTCTTGTTCGAAGTACAGTTTTAAAGAATTTCTGCTCATGGGCCTAATGTGCTGTTCCGAAAAATTTGTTTCGCTGTTCGTTGACTGGCTGAATTCATTCGGTTTCTTTTGTAATCTATTGGAGAATATCCTTAGATTAATGTTATGCATATGCCAGTCCAACAAGTAATTGGTGATTCCCCGAAATTCAGTCAGGAAAAGTTTCTGACCTCACAGAATTTTGATAGCCGAGTTTTTTTTGATTGCATGTCGAGTAATGCCTTCACTAAGGCATATTTCAGTATTAAAAGATGTTTTCAACATCATTTTGTCACATAGATAGCAGCAATTTCGAGTTTTCTTTGGGCCACCCTGCCACGAATTGAGTGAGCGCCTCCACAGAGGTAAGGCGTGCTTTTGATGCTGTGCAGTGCCATTTATTTTGTGTGACTTCATTAATGGAATGCGTCAGATAATTAGTTATTTCCTTTCGATTTTGTTACTCTTTTTGTGACGTTATAAGGAAATGTCTATAGAAAAACAATATAATTTAGAAAAACAATTTCAATTTTCAAGATTTTGTGAATACAGCAAGTGTTTCTGGAGCTTCAAAATATTTTAGAATCTTTCAATCGTTCGTAATTTCGACTGTCCTTAGATTTACTCCTTTTGTCTTAAACGTATTTATTAATCATTTTATGGAATTGAAAAATTATTTGAATTATATGGAATATCTGCTGGTGTTTGCGATTCTCCTTCTGATGTGAAATGCATAGAGAATGGAAAAAAAAGTAACCAATAAATTCATGTTTCAACTGTATAAATTATTTAAAGCGGGTGGCAAAGGATTTTCTGTGTTTCATAAAGTTATTTTGAACTTGTTTCCTTAAGATATTTTTTATGATTTTGTTCAGATGAAAGCCAGTAGTTTCCGCAGCGGACTCAACTGTTTCTATAAGAAAGCACACAATTCTCTCAAAGATGCTTCAATGAAAGAAGCATTTATGGAAGAATATTTTTCGTTTACTTCCCCTTTAAAAGAGGATCCAGATACTCCAAGAAAAAAACATTTAAATCAGTGATACGGGAGAAAGAAGAAAGAACCAAAAAAATGAAGGTAGAATTCGAAGAACAAGAATCCAGGATTCAAGATTTGGAAATTGATTTGTCAGAAGCAGACAGCAGAATATGCTCATTGGAGTTGGATATATCCGAAATTGATTCCTTTACAGAGACATTAGAAAAATTTCAAATTCAAAGAGTAGCAGCTGGACTCAAAAGTGGCATATCTCGTCATTGTTGCAGCACATAAAAAAAAAACAAGATCTACCTGAAGTTAAAAAAAAGTCTAAAGCACCTGGAACAGAAATCAAAGGGATTTCTGGAGACCTCGTATTTTTAGATAAAGAAAAAAAGGATGGGATTTTCATTGCAAAGAGATATTTTGGGGCTAAAAAATTGGATGACAAAAAGAAGGTTTCGTCAGGATTTCAAAACGTTTATGCTGAAATTCCCTTCAATAAGGAACCAGCTTCACAGATTAGTTTGAAGAAAAGGGCTAAATATGGAAAGGAATTGTTATCAAATATAGTTTCCGATAACGATGGTGATGCCGAGACACTATTAGTTTTAACTGAAATGATCAAGGCCAACAAGGATATTTTCATAAAAGCTGCAGAGAAGGGCAGAATCCCAATGGTAACACAGCTTACCCCAGAACAAGCAATTAATATTCAATCTTTAATTCGCTTATCGATGAACAAAGTTAGAAGTTTGCGTTCATGCCTTTCTAAATTAAATCTCAAGCTTTTACCTTCTGAAGGAAAATGAGAAATGCTAAGGCTCCCTTGATTTCTCGTGTGCAAAAAGCATCAGTAGAATCAGGGCTTATGGGGTTACATCGTATTGCTGCAGAGGAAAATGTTTCCCCAAGACCTTATGTAAAGGTTAAAGATTTACTCGCCTACATCACCGATATCTTGACCAAAGAAGAAATGATTGAAGACGTTCGGTTTAATTGTAAGTTGTGGCTGCTTTTTGGTGGTGATAAAGGTGGTCAACACATGAAGATTCATGTACATGTATCGTCCACAGAAAGCTGGTTCTGTGGACAATGTCCACATCTATTGCATGTTTGAAACTGCAGATTCTCTGGGGAATATGTGGAAAGTTTTGGCTCCTTATAGAACGCAAATTACCCAGCTCCAGGATCCTTCAACAAGAATTTTTTAGACGATTGTTTTGGTCATCAAGGCTCCTCGGTAACATTCCAAAGTTGATCTCGGTAACATCAGATCTTGTAACTTTGAACCATCTCCAAAATCATGGAGGAACCCCGCATACACCTAAAACATGTGAAGTCGAGACTCGAACAGTTCAGCAATCAACATGCTTCTAACCGAATGCAGAAGTCTTGATACAGATAGTGAATACCAAATAACTGATCAGACTGTGTCTAATACATGGGAAATAAAATCAATGGAATTGAATGAGAAAGTCTGCACACTGAGAGAAATCGGTGAATAAATTGTCTAGAGAATCGCTTAGCCTGCATAAAAGCTGTTATTTCTGGCGATTTAAAGGCAAATAGCGAGCTGGCAAAAGTAAGCAAGATGGTGTTATTAAATAAAATGTGTTATTTCTGGCGATTTACAGGCAAATAGTGAGCTGGCAAAAGTAAGGGCAACGGGAAAAAAGGTTCAAAGAAGAAAAGAAGCCAGAAAAATGTGCATCCGAATATTGTACTGTGAATAAGTTTTATGAAGATATTCAATGGATTTTTTGCGATCATTGCAGTCAGTGGTTTCATGCCTTGTGGGAATGTTCGAGTCCTCGAGATGAGCTTAGGCTGTCAGAACTTGAGGACTATGTATGCCTTAATTGTACTGGTGTTGCCATTCATGATAGTTATATCGAGATTTTCAAAACGAAAGCAAAACATTTACTAAACAAAGAAGATGAAATAGAAGCGGTCACAAATCCGTTGCAAAGTGAGTGTGATTCGCTGAAAGCAAAATTTCATAATTCTGCTGGAAATCATGGAAAGAAGTTTCTGAATGCTTTTGACTCCATGGCTGTTGTTTGTCAAGCTTACCACTGTTACGTGTTTGTCAGTAGCCATTGGAAAAAGATTTTAGCGCGATTTTTTGTTCTAACAAGTTGCATTGATGAAAATCCAGTTGTTTGGAACAAATTCGATACAATCTTGGCACTTGTAAGAGATGCTCAATAACTCATGTCAGCAAACGAAAATTTAAAAAACAAGTGTTACAGATTTGGAGAACTTATGCCAATTATTTCTCCAGAAAGAAACATAGCACACAAGATGCATTCCTTGATATTCATAGTACCGAAATTTATTAAAATCCACAAAACATTGGGAAAGTTGAGTGAAGAAGAGGGAGAAAGTTTTCACTCTTCTGTAAACCAGGAACTTAGACAGCTGTCATGCATCAGAGATCAATCTGAGAAAATTCGCTCAGTTCTTGAGTGTCAAGAATTACCGTGCAATGTTACAAAGTCATTGCTAACAGTAACAGTAAGTTAATTTTCGATTTTGATGATGGCGTTCGGACGTATCGTAAATCGTGGCATTCCTAACCTAATATTTACTTTGTTTTTACTGTCTCAGTGTGCACAATGTTATAAAAGAATATCCAGCTGTCATTTTGCTTCTAAGACAGTAGCTCATTCGAGCTCTATGACAGAGGATGGAACAGATACAAGTGGATTTTCCTTTGCTGCACGAATGGGCCTAAGTTTTGATGAATGGATAGAGTGGCCTAGCCAACGCTCCTTCGCAGGGGACTATTCTGAAAAGAAAAGACGCCGATACAACAAGACTCGTATACCTTACTGCAGTTGCAAGGGAACTGAAAGTTTTCAAATCATCAGGAACATTAGCACTATTTTACTGAAATCAGGTGATATCGAAGTAAATCCAGGCCCGGTACAAAATCCTTGCGGCGTTTGTAGTAAAGCAGTTGCAAGGACTCATCGACATCTTGATTGTGCTGTCTGTGCTAAGAGCTGCCACATTGGAGTCAAATGTGGAAGAGTAGCTGTCAAAGACTACGAAAGATATAAGAACATGACTACCTACTTGTGGACTTGTCCAATTTGTGAAAGTCAAAAGGACTATGTTGATAGCATGGCAAACTTACCATTTCACTACTGTGATAGCTTGCCTGATTTGGATGATCAACAACTTGATGATGAATATAATGTTAGTCAAAATGCGAGCTCTGAATCTGAAGTTGGAATATATGACATAACGCATTTAATAGAGAGAAGGAGAAGAGACAAGAGAGAAATTCTGATGTGTCATCTGAATATCAACAGCCTGCAGAATAAAGTAGAAGAAACCTACAAGAATAACAGCAAATTCTGAGACATTGATAGATGTCTTCTTGACTAATAAACCAGAGCTCCATCAGATAAGTGGGTCATTCGATCCAGGTATAAGTGATCATCACATGATATACAGTTTGATGACAAAAAAGACACAGTTTTACAGAAACAAGATCATAACCTTTAGAAGCAAGAAAAATTTAAACACCGAAAAGTTCCTTCAAGATCTAGAGCAAGCCCCGTGGCACGTTGGTGAAGTTTTTGATTCAGTCGACGATCAATACCACTATTGGCAAAGTTTGTTTAGTCAGGTCGTAAATGATCACATGCCTCTAAAGCGAATGCGAGTTCGAGACAATGATGTCCCGTATATGACAACACAATGGAAGAAAGCAATAAGGATGAAGAGGAAGTTCGCAAGGCTATTCTTGAAAAATAGAACTGATGAAAATTTAGAATTAAAGAAAAAATGGAGAAATGAAGCCACTAAACAACGTCGGAATGCAATTAGACAATACTGGAATGAAAAGACATATGAACTTAAATCAAAACCAAGTGCATTCTTTCAGACATTTAAACAATTTTTGTCTACGAAAAGAGAGCAACATAACAAGAACATTTTGCGTATGGAAATCAAAGGTAAAATACAGGACGACCAACAAACTGTTGCAGACCATTTAGTTTCTTATTTTAGTACGATGGGAGACAATGGAGAAGGTAGTGTTACAGTCACTAAGGCAGATATAGAGAGAAACAACAGCATTAAACGGATGAAAGAAAGTGTTGATGGGGGAGAATGCTTTGACTACAGGGAGGTTAAAGAAAGTGAGGTACAGGAGATCTTGAAAGCCATGAATGCAAAGAAATCAGCAGGATGGGATCAACTATCTCCAGGGATACTGAAATTGAGTGCAACTGCTATCGCCCCATCTCTCACAAGGATATTTAATGAATGCATACGTAAAAAATCATGGCCTTCTGATTGGAAAAGAGGACAGTGGACCCCTGTTTTTAAGAAGGATAACAGATTTGTTGATAAGAATTATAGGCCAATTACAACTTTACCAGTGGTAGACAAGATATTTGAAAATCTGATTGCGGTACAGACAGAATTAGGGATCAAACCCTACCTAAGTGACAGTCTCGCAGCCTACAGGAAAGGCCACAGTACAGAAACGACACTCCTCACATTGGTAGAGAACTGGAAAGAGGCAGTTGATCGGAAGCAGATAGTTGGAGTATTGTCTACTGATATGAGTAAAGCATTTGACTCTCTTTACCCTCCACTACTGCTAAAGAAAATGGAAATATATGGCTTTAGTAAAGATGCCATAGATATGATGGAATCATATTTTGAGAATCGCAAAAGCAGGGTGAAAATTGGTGAAACAAGAAGTCAATGGATGGAATCAACGAGGGGGTGTCCACAGGGATCTTCATTAGGCCCATTATTATGGAACATTTATCAAAATGATGTATGTTACAACACCTTGAACTGTAACTTGTCAATGTATGCAGACGACCATCAATTATATATTGCAAAAGAAACACCTATTGATGTACAGAATGCTATCAACAACAACATGGTAGATGTATGTAAGTGGTATGGAGAAAATTTCTTACATGCTAACCCCGAGAAATACCAGGTGTTAACTCTTTCCAGTGTAAAAACGCAGGTGAAAGGCATAGAAGTAAAGTAGATGGAGTTGATATAGAACAGTCAAGATCACTCTCACTCTTAGGAGTTACAATAGACGACCAGTTATCATTCAGTGAGCATATCGCTAATGCGTGTAAGAAAGCAAGCCAGAAAGTAGGTGTTTTGGTGAGGCTCCGTAATCTCATACCCAAGGAAGCAAAACTAACATTGTATAAAACGTCGATATTGCCAAACTTGACATACTGTGGAATGGTGTTTCATTTTTGTAAACAATCTGACAGACGGAAATTAGAAAGAGTGCAAGAAAGGGCACTGAGAGCTGTATTTCAAGACAAAATAAGTTCCTATGAAGAACTCCTTGCAAAAGCCAATCTACACACTCTGAATAATAAACGCCTGCAAGACATTGCTATTCTGATGTACAAAGTGAAGAATGACCTTACACCAAAGTCACTGCAAGACATGTTCGAAAGATCGATGACAGGATACAATTTGCGAAATTCAGACTTTAAACTACCAAATTATAAGACAGTCAAATTTGGAAAACACTGTATCAAATATTTGGGGCCAATGTTATGGTCAAAGCTAGGTCAAGACATTAGAAACAGCCAAAGTTTGGAAATATTTAAAAATGAAATTAGAAAAATAAAAGACATTTCATCGTTAATTACTTTTAGCTGCAGAAATTGTAAATTATGTGAATGACTTTTTAAAGTAATTTTAGCTAACTTATTTTATTGTATGTAACCTTTTCTTTGTTATTTTGGTTTAGTTAGAGTGTCCTCAATTAGCAGCTTATTGCTAAAAATTTTGACACTGAAATAAAGTATATAATAATAATAATAATAATAATGCCAGAAATGTAAAGCTGAGGGGAACCGACATTTTTTGAGAAAAGGAAAAGACCAGGGGAAACATTTCCCAGGCTGTGAACCTGACAAAATATAACGTAGATGAATTATAATATATAATATAATAATGTATTTAATGTATCATAGCCAAATCTAGCAATATAGTTAGTAGATGATAACATCCCTACAATAATGATCCCCTTTAGATACTGGCAAGACATAATTTCAATTTCGATATATAATAGATACAAAATACATTTGAACGAAAAGTTTCGTTGCCTCTATTACATCATTATTGTGGGGTAAAGCCATGTAAGATGTGTATTAATCAGATTATGAGGTTTACTAGAACAATTCGTAGCTTAAAAGCGGGTGTTTCATAACCACAGCCCGGCCCTTGGGGCCCTCATTTTGGAGCCACCAGGGCCCTCAGGGCCCTCTATTGTTTTTAGTGATATTTCACGTCAAGGTCTCCAAAATTTCGTTAAAACAAGGAAAAGTAGACGTTTTTATGGTGAAACCAAGCAGAAAGGCAATTAAGCACACTTTTTTATGAAAAAATGTTTATAAGAAACCAAGATATATCCACTCTTAAAATTTAAGAAACTTACAGAACTACATAAAAAATAATCAAGCAACTGGCAATAACGCGAGGCATTTTACTCTTTAAAAAAGTGTACAGGCATAGTCATAAGGTACAAGATTCCAGTTGAAGCAGATTGATTTCTTAGGGATTTCCATAAATTAAATACAATTTACAGCAGGCAGGGTATGTGTGCTTAGGAGTGTGAATTGCCCCTCGATATTCAAACTCCTTTTCTTACTCTAGTATAAAGACAAAACTTATTTCCAACATATTCTTGTGTTGCTCTTAAAAAGTTGGGCAAGGCGATCGAAGGGCATTATTGTCTTGATATCATGCTCACCATCAAAGACAATCTCATATCCACGTCCATTCATTACAAAGAAACTGATGCTCATCGTTACCTTTCATATTCATCTTCACATCCTATCAAATGCAAAAATTCCATCCCATTCTCACAATTGCTACGACTTAAAAGACTGTGCTCAAATAAACCTGATTTTAAAGATAAAGCTAAACAAATGTGCAAATTCTTCATCGACAGTGGCTATCCGCAAGACATCATCCATCAAGCCTTAGAACGGGTATCCAGAATAACTAGAGAACAATCCCTAATTGCCAATGAAAATAAAACAATTGAAGACAGAATACCGCTCACTCTCACCTACCATCCCTTATCCATGCCCATAAAGAAGATCATCTACGAAAATTACAGAATTCTGCAAACTGGTCCTGACACGAAAGAAATCTTCAAGAAACCACCGCTTATGGCATTTCGTCGAGACAACAATCTTCGGGACATTCTTGTTCATTCTAAACTACACCACAACGTTGAATACCCTGGTACTTATCCCTGCAATAACGCTAGATGTCGAACATGCAACCATGTCTCCAACCAAATCACCATAACAAATAATAACAACTCCTTCACCGTTAAAAAAAGATTCAGCTGCTCTACCTCTTGTATCATTTATTGCATTATATGCAGAAAGTGTGGATTTTTGTACATTGGTGAGACTTGCAGGCAGTTAAACGAAAGATTTGGTGAACATTTAAGGAACGTGCAAAACAAAGTACATGAGGATGTTAGAAGAAGTGAACAAGGAGATATAAATGTCTCACAACATTACAATTCAGATGGACATACATTAGAAGACATGATTGTTTGTGGAAAAATGGTTGAAAAGCGTGTTTTTTCATTCCACGATATGTAGTTTGCGAAATTTGTACTGTACTATTATCACTGTAAATCAAATCTGTGCTTCGAAACTTGAGCTTTTTCAGTGTTCAGATTACAAAACTCTGGAATGATGAGCGGTGACCGCATGCCGCACAGAGAGCAAAAACATAGTAAATCCTATTTTTATGGTAAGTTCTCGCAAGTAAAAACATAATGCTGAAAAACTCCAGGCTGATCTTTTAGTTGAAACTATGGCTATAACAGGAGCAAATTATTGCTAATAAAAAACCCCGGATAAAAGAATGGATATGCGATGCGGGGATGGGAGCGGGGATGCATGGTAAGGCTTGTTACTTCGATGCTACTTGTAAAAAATATCAATCTAAAAATGCCCATTCTCCGAGACTTAACCATAAAAGTTCTGACATTGTTTTTGACAAACTTTTGCGGACTTGACAACATTTTATCATTAAATCATCATTATGTATGTACTCGAGTAACAAATGGATTTTGAGTATCACAGATATCGAGGGGCAATTCACTACAAATCACACACCCTGCCGTAAATTCTATTCATATCATGAATATTCCTTAGAAATCCTTTTTCAACAGGAATCTTATGAGCTTTTTTAAACAGTTAAATGCCTCTCCTTGAATATCACCGATTCTTAATTATTTTGATACAGTGATGTTGTTGTTCTGAAAGTTTCTTAAATTTTGAGTGGCTACAATCATCGCTAGCAATATTGGGGACACTACTGTATGTTATAAGTATGTTTTACCTTGAAAATCCGGTCTCATTATAACATATTTAGGTAATTAGAACCCCCCGACTCAATGTTGGGACCACTGGCAACATCAATTTCACCAACATTGAATTGGGGGGGGGGGGTATGCGTCTTAGAGCCAGAATTTTGAAAAAGTTCGAAGTGTCCTAGCATTTTTTGCAAGGATTGTAGACATTGTAGATCAAGGTTTCTTATAAACATTTTCTAATAAAAAAATGAACTTTGATGCGAATTATGAGTATAAAATGGCCTTTCTGCTCGGTTTCACCATAAAAACGTCTACTTTTCCTTGTTTTAACGAAATTTGGAGACCTTGACGTGAAATATCACTAAGAACTATAGGGGTCCCTGAGGGCCCCGGGGGCTCCAAAATGAGGGCCCGAGGGCCGGGGCCGTGGATATCGAACACCCCTTAAAAGCTTTATTATTCTTTTACTATTATCTTTGTACGTTTTTATCTCTTTTTTGCATTTGTAATGTAAATGAATTTGCCCCTCTTAAGTCATTCATTTGTGGGATAAAACTACCCAAAACTGTTTTCTCTATTCATCCCGTAATGTAAAATTTCAGGATCTTTTGAGATCAGCAAAATATTGTATTGTTTTGGAAATATTGTCAAATTTGTGAACAAAGGTCTTAGTCACCCCCAATTACGTAATAATTCTGAAGTTAAGCCACCTTCATATGGTAAAAATATGTATTAATCAATTGATTAGCTTTACTAGAAAATTTCAGGATCAAAGATGCATAATATTTGTATTGGTAAGAATTGTGTTAATTTTTCTGCAAATTTTAATACTAATGAATTTCACCCCGCTTATGTCATTAATTAGGAGATAAAACTGCACACAATTGTTTTCTATTTTCATCCCTAGATGCAAAATTTCATAATCTGTCAGGAAATTTTTTCAGATCAGCAAAATGTTCTATAGTTTTGGAAATATTACAAAATTTGTCAATACAGGCATAGTCTTAGGCCCTAAACACAATCCAGATTCAATTGTAACATCTGTGCTCCAGCTGATCAGTTTATGATTGCCATCCATGTGCCATCTATGAAACATAAAAAAGGTAAAAAAAGTTCTGTACTAAATGGTTAGAACCAATTAGAATAACTTGGGCAAGGAACAATAGTAGGGGTCGTGCCAAGTTGGATTATCTTCATATTTTTTCTGTCTAAGTCTGTTTGCCAGGTAACAAGGACTTTGCATTTCCTTGTTAGTAATTTATGATTTTGAATTTGGTTTTTGAAGAGCAATTCGTTATCTATTTAATCATAGTCTTAAGCCACCTTGAGGGTTACATATAAGGTGAAATTCGGGCTGCCATCACAATGCTGGAAGTCTTAAGCCTTCAGCTGTAACTTTCTTTTCTCAACTTAAACAATACTGTTTCTCCTTGCTCAGAAAATGCCACTCTGTGGTAACCTATTTTACACCTGTCACAGTTACCAGAACTGAGCTGTTAATGTCTTGACCCCCTTCTTAAAGGACCACACTGCATTTATTGCTAGACTTTCTCTTGATGTTTGCCTCCTACAAACTCTCTTTATAGGCTTTAATGTTTCTTGAGTTCGAGTGCAGATTGCATTGTCACATTTTGTGCTGCTGAAAAATTTACTTAGATGAGTTATTCTTTCAGGATTGATAATGAAGCTTCTCTCAATTTTCTTCACAAAAGTAAGATTGCTAATGGATTTTAACTGTACCCTCTCCATCCCCTGCTGCCCGATTCTGTTGTATGTGACAAAAATTGTGGGTTGATTACCCCCAAACTGTTCTAACTGTGAATACGAAATTTCAAATGAACAGTATAGCATACCAGAAAGCATTAGGACATAGAACATGATATTCTTTCTTGCGAATCCTTCTTGTTTGACTTCTCAGAAGCTTTCCAATGGGGTCTACTTCTGCAATGGCTTCTCGAACCACCAATCTTGCAACATATATGGATCTAGCCCTCAGTGCACCAAGAATCATTCTCTCTCTGGACTTTCGAGAGGCAACATAAATTCTCTCACAACTTCTTTTAAATTCTGTGGTGAGATTTCAGTCTTTGAATCCAAGAACAAATCCGATTTATTTCTCCTTCTTTTAAAGTTGTCTCTGATACCCCTATCAGTTCCAAAATTCTTAGCCACGAAAAACCATCCTCTTCAGCCCATTCACTTGGTTGACATCAGTTTTCAATTTATGACGTCCTCTACCTTGCTGTATTCCAGGATCCATATCAGGTCTATTCCAATTTCATTGACAAAATAAAAGAATTCCACATGTAAATGACGAAGAATGCTAATTGCTTTGGCTTCTTGTACAGCTACTTGAGCTTTATCGACGGCAAATGATGCAAGACAATGCTGAATTTCTTCTACATGTTCAATAGCCAGTTCCAGGGATTGATTACAAGCTTGTAAATCATTGTTATTTTTGTTTAAGCACAATTCATAAAGTGCCCTTAAGATATTGTTGTTTTGAATGTATGTGCAAGTTGTCTCCATGTTCCTGCTTTTTTGATCAGAAAAGCAAAGAATTGATGTTGAACTGCGGGGTTGAACTGTTAACTGTTGATGTTTTGAAATAAGGCAGAAATTTCTAGCCTCGATTTGAAGTTGAGGAAAGCATGAAATATTTTGAGCAAGTGTGAAATTTCTTTTTGGAGAAGTATTGATTTTTTGAACAAGTATAAAGTTTTTTTCACAGAAGTATGAAATATTTGAAACAAGTATGAATTTTTTTACAGAAGTATGAAATATTTCGAGCAAGTATGAAATTTCTGTTTGAAGAAGTATTGATTTTTTTGAACAAGTATTAAAGTTTTTTAAAAGAAGTACCTATTATTTTTTTGGACCAAGTATGAGTTTTGTTTGCAAAAAGTATTAATTGTTTCAGGAATTACCTATTTTTTTAAAGAAAAGAAGATTCATTTGAATTTTGGAGAACAAGTGTGTGTATTTTTGGAAATATTTTTGTCCTGTTTTGCACTCCATAATAGTGCGAAACATTTTAATAGATAGAGAAATGCTTGCTCTACAACCCTATCTAAGTGTTTTATTGGGCAAGCCTGCATTTTTTAGAAAATTTTTATTTCCAAATAATACTTCCACTCATGCAGTCGAATCAGGTTTTGTATGTTCTTCTAGTTTAGTTGCCATACAACAGCGAAACAATAGTCTGTATGAGAAAAAAACTTAAATTTTGCCAGTTTTCTTAGACACATAAATAGATAGAGAAAAGGTTACTCTACAACTCCATTTAACTCTTCTTGTGGGGCAGTCTTGCATTTTTATGGAAAATGTTTTTAGAACAACACACTACCTGTCATGCAGTCAAATCTGGCGCTCAACCTTCTTCTACTTTAGGTGCCATAAATCAGTTAAACAAGCTTGCTCTGCAGCCTTATTGAAGTGTTTTTGTAGGGCAACCCATTTTTACTTTACATTTTCAATCATGCAGTTCAATTTTGTCAGTCGTGCGACATAGGGAAATAATAGATAGAGAAACACTTACTCTACAATGCTATCAAAGTGAATTTGTGAGACAGGCCCAATTTTTTGGCAAGTCGTCATCTGTAACTGGAGCAAGAAATTCTCACTCCTTCATTTCAATCAGGTTCTGTTTCCTTCTACTTGTTTCAGTCCTATGAATAAGTGAAGAAAGTCTGCTGTAAATAAGAAAAATATGTAAAATTTGCCATTTACATTAGACACATCAATAGATAGAGAAAGGTTTGATCTGCAACCCTATATAATTGTTTTTGTGAGAGGAGCCTGCATTTATTAGAAAATTATTCTTTTTGACAAGACATTTTTCTAGTGCAGTTTAATCAGGTCCTTTACCTTCTTCTAGTTAAGGTGCTGTAATTCAGTGAAACAAAAGTCTGTTTAATAACAAAATCTTATTTTTTCCAGTTATGTGAGACACATCAGTAGATAGAGAAGAGCTTGCTCTACAAGCCTATCTAAGTGTTTTTCTTGAGCAAAGCTTCATTTCTAGATAAAAATAGTAATTTGCAGCTAAAAATTTTTATTAATGCAGTCGTATCAGCTTCTTTACATTTTTCTAGTTTGGGTACACTAAATCAGTGTAAGAAAAGTCTGTAGAAGAAGATAACCTAGATTTAACCGATTTTAGAACCATTACTCACTCTGCTTGCACATGTTACATTTTCTGGTGTATAGCCCCCATGGGCTTCCTTGGTAAGTCTAATAGGAAAGCCATATGTAAGCTAAACAGCTAGGTCTCATCATCGTGGGGCAGACAGGCACATGACATTGCCAAGTAAATCTAGTCTCTCATTTTCAATATTTGCACTGTAGTGACCCTGCCTGACTTTAAGAGTGTGGCTCGGCTTTCTGGAAAATGGCCTTTTTGTTTAGCTTTTTCCTTGCAAGAGGTGTGCATCTTCTTGTTGACTTTTTCAGAAATGTAATGTTGTACTGCTTGCTCCAGGTTCCAAAAGCTTGTTGTGCCTTGTACATGTTTGGGAAAGATTTTATTGTCCTGCTTGCCATATCTTGGTGGCTGGCGTTATCTGAATATAGCCTGCATGGCAGGCGCAAATTGTCATATAGGAATAATTCAAATTCGAACTGCCAATGTTCCGCAATGGTATCTACGGCAAGTGCCTGTTGCAAGAAATGCTTTTTGTTGTTTTTTGAAGTTGCTGTGTGTTGTTGTCTCGAGCGCTGTTTGCTGCCTACTATGACTTCCCTTGCTAGTCTATGCTCTTTCTCGTCATCCATTTGTGTCTATCCAAGTACTCTGATGGAGAACCAAAGGGAATACTGGGCTATTAAAAGTCTTGTTATCTGCAAGGGGGGATTCGTAACTGATTTTTGCATAGGGTTGGGCTATCCTGGAAGACACTTACCCATCTTTGTAGCCACGTTTTGACAATGCATACTCGAAATTATAGCAACATAAATGAATGCCCAGGCATATGCCACTGCAATGCTGATATTGTAGGAGAGATGAACGAACCTGTGACTTGGCCATGCTGAAAGGGGCCTGGCACTAAACGGTGGTTTTGCATGCGCACTAGGTTGGGCAGGCAAACTGTTGTTGCTCTCAGTTTTCACAGGGGACCAAAAGGTGTTTCGTCAAACCCAATGCTTCTGCTTGTGGAAATGGAATTAATGGTTTTGTTGAAAGAAAATCAGCAGCTTTCTTTTAAGTTGTTTTCGAGTTGTTCACACATTTGAGGAAGAAGTATGGATTTTTCTATCGATGACAAGGCTGTCGGAGTCCTAGTTTTTGCAACTACCCTAAATCTAGTATCTAGTGTTTGCTGTGCAGCTGAGCTGGTATGCTGTGGTGTATGTGGACGCAAAGCTGGACTTAGTCCATTACCTATCTTGTGTGTTAAGATGAAAGTCCTATTAAAAATTAAAGAATTGATAATTTTTGACATATATCCAGATCAAAAGAGAGGATGCAATGTACAGTACCTAGATGAGCATGTTGGTATGTCCCTGCTAAGAAAGAGCCTTTCAAGTTAAGAGACTTTAACCCAGTGCTTGTGGGGATGGGATAGGACAATAATAGAATTCAGTTTCATGTTTTTAAAATAGCTGAAATCAAAAAGGTTGTTAAACTTTACTAGACTAACACTTTTCTGACTTGAAGGTACAGTGCATGTTTTGATTGACCTACAGCGGTACAGGGAACATCATTATTGCAGACTGCGTCAGTAGCTGAAGTAATGATCATTTTTATCCATGCAATTTAAGATTAATTGGGGTCTGGACAGCATGTCAGTAACTTAATGAACAAGTTCGTCAAGCAAATCCTGACCCTCCTAAATAAATATTTTGAACCGCAGTAATTAGATCCTGCATGCAATTCAAGTCCCTCTTCCCTATTCCAACTCACCAGTAATTAGGATTTTACGAATAATTTTGTCATCAACAACAGAAGGGCTACATACATCTTGGCACCTTTTGTATAGTAAAATGTCCTTGCATAGTTTCTTAACTTGTCAAAAATCAAACACTTTAAATTTACCTCATTGAGGAGTGCCTAATGGGCCTAATGTATCAGTTTTGAGACAAAGAAGAAATTAAGAAAATCATACAAGACGTATAATTTGTTTTTCAGAAATAGAAAAAGTTTAAGGAAACCGCAGACTTTTAAAAAACCTAAATATGAAGAATCAAACAATGAACATTGAATTTTCTCTTTCATTTTTTTGACATAGACCTTCCAAGAAGACATAGACATAAACAGTTAACTTGACATAAGCAAGGTAAATATCGACTAGTACCTTTCGAACCTATCACAGGTCCATCATCAGGTAGTGAAATTACGAAATTACAATTTGCGATTTATACTAATTACAACAATAGATCATGATATGGAAATCATTTACGCGAAACTTTTAGAAAAAACAAAGTAAAGCAAGAGGAATGCTAAAAGACAAAGTCAATTGCGCCTAATAGAATGAATGAGAAAAATAATGCATGGACATTAAACCAACTCTAAAGGGATAGAGGAGTGTTGAGAATTAGGAGATGGGCATTCCTGCAGGTTTAGAAGACTTTCATAGATAAGGAGGTCGAAAGAATTGTCAGCTTTATTGAGAACAGAGAAATCATCAACAGAGGCATGATGGCAAGTGTGGTTAATATGGTAAAGAATAGCTGATGGAGTAACTTTTATGGTTTCACCACGTTTATTGGTACCCATAAGACGTAAGGTCATAAACTAAATCTATATAAAATATAAACAAGAAATTCAAAAATATAGATGACTTACCTAAACGTTTCGATCTATGATCTTCATCAGTAACTGTTCTTAAAATGAATTGGGGCCTACTTAAATACCTACATGAAAATGGGGTAACAACACAATAGCAACCTAACATGGGACCTGCTAATACAATATGATGAATAGACTAGAATTAAGGGGAAGGCCATATGAAAAAAGATCATAGAAAGAGAAAAACAAAGAGGAAAGGATTAAGTAGTATGAAAGTAGAGAGTGATTTGTCATCTGCCCCCGGAGACCCAAACAAACAACAAAGCAAAAAGCGGGATCCAGTTTATAGAATAATAATAAAAAACAATAAAAACAGGCATAGGTTTATAGACACGTTGATATATGCATAACAAAACAATAAGAAATCGAAGAAAAGATGATAGAAATAATAGTTAAGAAAACACGGGAATAACACATCTAGGAGTTCACAGGTCTGACATTAAGCCCCCTGGGTGCAAAGCTATTCGATGTAAATTGCCAAAATCCTTGCCAAAATCACACAACCCATCAATGATTTAAAAACTAACATTCTCTTGAAAACCGTGATGCCAAGCTTCTAAAAAATGCCTAAAAAATCTACTTGTGGAACCAGTTCTCCTCTGACAAACCTCGAAGCACATGACTAATAATTATTAAACCTATTACAGAAAAGAGTAAATGTACTACCTACATACTACACACCACACACCTTGCAACCAAAAAAATCAACAACACCCGATGAATCACAATCAAACTTAGTGTTAATCCTATACTCCCTACCACTAATATGACACAGAAACTTATCTCCTTCCTTCATGAAGTGACAAACCTGACAACGAGCTTTACCACATCGATAACAAACCTTCACAAAATCACAAAATCAGTTCGAGTGGTTGCATAATGGCGGACGGTCGTGCTGCGAGAGCTCTGAAGTCATGCATGGCCTTGAAACAGCCTGACAGGGCTGTATCGTTATTTATCTAATTAATCATTTTCAGTTTTCAAATAAATTTCAGTTCAGTTGTATAAGCCTTTTCATGGTTACGGCTACCAGTCATGCATGGCGGCTCGCTTGTAAACAAGAAAATCGAAACAGCCTAAAAGTAAAGCTTAAGATTTACAGAGCAAAATTATTATATATTTGATATAGATGCTTACGAGGTTGATCAATTTAATTTTTCTTCTATTTTCCGCGATCTTTGCAGCGACCCAAAATTGGCCTAGCCAAAACGTTGATCGGCGAGAACTGTTATTGATTCTGTGCAGGGAGACTTAGAGCAGATCTTTTTAGTTTACTCGGTCCCTTATGAAATGAACTCTCTTCTGTGGAAAATTCATCGTCATAGACCTCCTTTTCAAAAAGTTACATGTGCTCAAAGTTCCCAAATCACATGTACTCCCGCGCGTTCTGCGTCATTCCATTTGACCCATCGAAAACATGCGGATGTTACGCAGACCTACGTACATCCGCGTACATGGTATTTCTTATTTTTATTGGATGAAAAAAATGGAGAAAACCCTACTAGCAATATTTTATTGGTTAAATTACAAAGGGGGATCTCACAGAAGTACGCAGTGAATGATTCACCGGGTTTATTTTAAAAACTTCCACTTATGAAGGTGTTTCCCATTAATAAATCTACAAAGTTCTCACAGTTAATCTTACATCTCAGAAGTCTTTTTTATTGAAAGTAGTGAATAAAGTTGGAATATGCCTAACCAAGCCTGTTGTGTTGGGCCATGTGAGAACCGATCATGGATGCCTGATCAGCTTGTTATAAGAGGTCATGTTAAAAAGCTTGTTTTCATTCTTTTCCTAAAATGAAGATTTAAGAAAGATATGGGACAAACAGATATCAAAAGGGTTGAAAAATTACGAGGAAAGACGAGGAAGCTATGTGTGTTCAAACCATTTTAAATTAGGAAAGCCAGCTGGTCAATTTAACTATCCGACGCTTTACCTGACGAAAAGTGACGCAGAAACCAAAACCACGCCAGTCAAGAGAAACCCACAAAAGAGAACTAAGTCACCTTATGATGAAACAGGCCTGCGTCAAAGTCCAAGGAAAAGAGCGGCTACTGCAGCAGCACCTACTGAGGGCTCTGTCGAATGTACGGACGAAGCCAACAAGCAAAGAGAAGAGACGCTCACAATGGATGAATTTTTGGTCTCCCTAGGTCCCGAGTTCCAGATCCAACAAGTTGCGAGAGATGCAAAAGTCCAGTATTACACCGGTTTTGAGGGAGCAGGGATGTTTAAACTTATATTCGAACATTTGCTTCCAATCGCAAAAAGAATGCAGTATTGGAAAGGAAAAACAGAAACACAACGGGAGGAACGAAAAGGCGTCGACCTTGGATACGAGGAGTTATTGTACGAGAGAGGGCTAACAAGAAAGCGCCCAGGCCCGGCAAGAAGTTTACCCCTGGAACAGGAGTTTTTGATGGTCATGATGCGTTTGAGGGCTGACCTTAAAGTCCAGGATCTTTCATACAGATTTAAGATTTCACTTGGGTCTGTTACCTCGATTCTGTTCACATGGATACGTCTCATGTCACTCGAACTCAGATGCCTTATCAAATGGCCTGAAAGGACAGCCGTACGGAGATATATGCCTGACGGATTTCGCAAATATTATCCTAAATGCCGTGTCATAATTGATTGCACTGAAGTGCCAATTGAAACTCCATCAAGCCTTGACCTCGCTGCATCTTGTTGGAGCCAGTACAAGCACCATCACACCATCAAATATTTAGTCGGTATAACTCCAAATGGAGCAATCAGTTTTCTGTCCGACTGTTGGGGTGGAAGAGCATCAGACATTTCCATCACAGAAGATTGCGGCTTAGCAGAGAAACTTCTCCCAAATGATCAGGTTATGGCTGACCGAGGTTTTAAAATCGGCGAATATTTGGCTTACTATCAGTGTTCGCTTACTATTCCACCATCTACTCAAGGTAATTTGCAGATGCGCAAAGACGATGTGAAGCAAACATCTAAAGTTGCGAACCTCAGAATTTTGTGGAGAAAGCGATAAGACGAATGAAAGAATACGCCATATTGAAGACTGAACTTCCATTACTACTTTTACCCATTTGTGATGATATTGTTACAATATGCGCCGCTATGACCAATTTAAAAGCACCACTGCTAGAACAATAAATATTATAATAAAAGATTCAAAAATTTTAGGGATATGTAATTTAGCTTATAATTATATAAATATATCAGTTGTTTATATTATGTTTATATCTCCGTCAAATTCTTCCTGGATGCAAATACTGCAAATCCAATCACCCTTTGGATTTGTCTTTACATTGACGCATGACCAATGGTACCATAATTGGCACGAACTGCATTCAATGCTGTTCTCTGTATCATTGTCAAACTCCTTTGGTTCAAGTACTGGTTTGTCACAACTTCGACAAAAGTATACTGTTCTCTGTTTAATAAGAACTCGCGCAACATATCCATTGAAAACAGGATCGCATTTCTCTCAAGCAACGACCAATGCTCTTTGTCAAATGGAATTTTCTCGACGAACAGCTCTCCTGCTGGGGTCCAAACAACAAAGAAAGCATGTTTCGCCTCAAGTAATGCTGTCTGTGCAGTGACTTGACTATAGTACTTATGTTTCCTTTTCAGCTGAATGCTGCCATTAACCTGTTCCAAAAAATCAAGCTCCCCATACGCCTCAGCAACACTCTTCTCTCTTATTTTAAAAGGGCATTTATATTCGACTGGCACGTTAGCATCACAGCATCTACAAATGAAGATGTTGTCTGGTGTTGCTCTTATGAATGGAAATGACTTACTAGCAATAAGTCCGCAATCTAAAAGTCTCCCATTCTGGTGCTTTTTTACTTCATTCTCAGCAAAAGCCTTTCTTGCGTCTTTTCGTGGTTTCGCCCATATTTCACCGCAGGGATGAAGTCCAAGTTGAAGTCCTTAAACATACGCGAAAGGAGTGGTGTTGTTTTCACAGCTTTGTTTCGAGATTTTGAAAGTTCTTCAACTTTGCTGCAAACGTCCTTTATCTTTGATGCAGTTATGCACCCCACTCGCTGTTCCTTCCAAGCGAGAGAGCCTGCCTGTGCCCTTGTAGATCTTTCCAGCTCTTTCAGCTGACTTTCACTGAATGAGAGTCGCTCGGAGAACAGTTTAACTAGCTCTTGCTCAGTTTTACCTTCTCTCTGCTCATAAATTTCCTCTCCGATCACTGGCAATGGTTTTGGGCATCCATGTTTTGCAGGGGGCTCCTCACACTTTAGCACGACTGCTAGAGGTTGCTCGTCTCTCACGTTCATGCATAGACGATCACCTCTTTCTCCACATTTATCTCTGACCTCCACAGGACGAGGATCATAGTTCATTTTCACTTCGCTCTGCACCAACCTTCGTTTCGTACGCTTCATGACGTCATGCTTCTTTATTGTTGCATTCTTTATTTTCGTGAACTGCACCTCTCTCTGAGTGTTTCTGTTCCACGAGCATGCCATATCAGTACAAGCAGGATCTATGAGGCCTCTAGCATTTGCGAACTCCACTTTATAAGCAATTGCTATTACATGGTTGCAACATTCCGCAAACCCAGCTGTACATGAACAGTAAGCGCAAAGAATTGCTCCACTTCTCGAACACAAAAGCCATACGTCACGCGGATCTTCGCGCAGTTTTTGTGAAGGAGTTACTTGGCCTTTCAGGAGCACTTTGTCACCTCCCATCAGCTTAACAAAAATTTTATGAACGAAACCGCTCATGAAATGTGAGTATGCTTTTTTTGCCTTGTACTGACCTATATACTCAGTCCCGTAAGCTTTCTTTTCGATCACAAAAGCAAAGATTTTACCCAAATCAACACGAGGCCACAATGAGACATCTTCTGACCAATTGTTGCTTGGCAATTTAATAGGATCTGGAATTTTATACTCAGTGAGCATCTTCGCATATGTCTTCTTTAATTCTTTCTCTAATTCACTCAGATCCTGCCTGACGGGAATCTTCTGCTGAAAAGCAGCTTGAGCTCTTACTACCAAATCCAACTTTGTACCAACTTGGGACATAGCCCTCATTGCGAGAAAGTACTTCAGTTCTTGTACGCTCATTTCGAGAAAATCTTCACAAGTTAAATTTAAATTGTTGGCCATTTCGAATTTTAGAAACGTCAGTATCTCAGACCTACAGTTGCTTATTGTTGAAAAAAATATCTAAGTCACCAAATTGCGCGTTCACATTATATCTTAACTGGGCGTAGTTTTCTAAACCCGGTGAATCATTCACTGCGTACTTCTGTGAGATCCCCCTTTGTAATTTAACCAATAAAATATTGCTAGTAGGGTTTTCTCCATTTTTTTCATCCAATAAAAATAAGAAATACCATGTACGCGGATGTACGTAGGCATGCGTAACATCCGCATGTTTTCGATGGGTCAAATGGAATGACGCAGAACGCGCGGGAGTACATGTGATTTGGGAACTTTGAGCGCATGTAACTTTTCGAAAAGGAGGTCTATGACGATGAATTTTCCACAGAAGAGAGTTCATTTCATAAGGGACCGAGTAAACTAAAAAGATCTGCTCTAAGTCTCCCTGCACAGAATCAATAACAGTTCTCGCCGATCAACGTTTTGGCTAGGCCAATTTTGGGTCGCTGCAAAGATCGCGGAAAATGAAGAAGAAAAATTAAATTGATCAACCTCGTAAGCATCTATATCAAATATATAATAATTTTTGTATATAATTCTCTGTAAATCTTAAGCTTTACTTTTAGAGATGTCTCTTACAGAGCCTTGAAAGTTTTTCGATTTTTCTTGTTTACAAGCGAGCCGCCATTATTGTTAGAATTCCTACCTAATTCAAAATGGTAGCCGTAACCATGAAAAGGCTTATTTAGTATGGATGTTATGTGAGGATTAGAGAATATTTTGGATTTTGGTTCCCAGCATCACAGCACGAGCAAAATGACTGGGACGGAATTCGCGACCTTGGCTGTTTGTAATCAGCTATTGGAAATGCAAGAAAAATTGTTTCGTACTTTAGTGACAATGTTGACTGACGATATTAAACAAGAAATCAAAGAACCGCGATCAGATATCAATGATTTGAAGACAAGTGCTCAATTAAGTGCGAAAGAAATCGAAGATTTGCAGGTCAAAGTTGAGTTTCTCCAGGGAAGCTATTCGAAGGTGGAAGACATCACGCATAAGCAAATCTACTTGGAAAACCAGAGTCGTAGAAACAATTTGAAGATCCTTGGGATGGAGGAAAAAAGCCCATCTGAATTCTGGAGTGAGACAAAGGAGCTAGTGAAAGAAAAGATCAAGGATTTGCTTGATATTAAAGAAGAATTAGTCATCGAACGGGCGCACCGTCTTCATAGAAGTTTGTCCTCATCCACTGCAAGTGGTCATGGCCGTAGAGATGACAACTATCCGAAGCCAATAGTTGCTCGCTTTCTCAATTGGAAACAAAAGGAAATTTTATTGCGTAAAGCTTGACAGGTACGACCAGATGGGGTTCGATTTGTGCAGGATTTTGCAGCTAAGACACTGCAGCACAGGAAAGAGCAGATCCCCAAGATGTTGGAAGCCAGACAAATGGGGAAGATAGCATTCTTCATTGGAGACCGGTTGGTGATCAAACATAAGCCACCTGATAGAGTCTCTGCAGATGATTCTCAGATCTCATTCAACCTTAACAATGGAACTTGAAAGCTTTATGATCTATCCAGAGAAAGTGAACAGATTTAGGTATGCCCTTTGGCGAAACCCTACTACTTTGCATTTATTTAGGCCCATGTTTGAATATAATTTTGTGTTCTTATCAGTGTCAGTTTCCATCATAACTTAACAAATGTCAGTGAGAAGATATAATTCCTCTCCATGTTGCATTTGCCACAAAAAAATTCCTGAGCAGCATAGATCAGTTTTCTGTGACAATTGCAATTTTTGGGTCCATGTATGTTGCAATAATTTATCTCTCAAGGAATATGAAGAACTTCAAAAAGAACCTGAAAATATCCCTTGGTTTGGCTTAAAATGTACTGAAACTATGTTTCCTTTCAGTTCAGTTGATAATGAAGAATTATCTAACCTGAATAACTTTGATTTTCCATCTTGTGTTGATTCAGCAACATCCTTTGAAATAAGGTCTGGTCTTATAAACTTGCCTAATTTAGATGATTATGATATTGATGAACATTTACCTTCTAATGTTTACTCTTGTTATCATACTCTCAAAGACTTATCTACCCTTGATACTTCAGATAAAGATCTTTCCTTATTTCATTTCAATATTAGAAGTCTCTCTCTTCATGTAAATGAGCTTGTTTCAACTCTTGGAACTTTGAAAATAAATTTTGATGTTATTGGTGTGTCTGAAACTTGGAATTCTTTTGATAATCCTATTAAAACTAATGTTGACATTCCTGGTTACAGTTATTTTCCATGTCAGTCACATAATCAAAATGGTGGTGTTGCACGTTACATAAAATCAGGTCTTACTCTGATTCCTAAACCAGATTTAAGTAAGGACAGCACTGATTTTGAGTCAGTTTGGGTTGAAATTGAAAATAAAAATGGTAAAAAATATCTTTTTTGCTGCGCCTATCGTCATCCAAGCACATCCTCTGGTACCTTCAGTGAATATCTGCAAGAAATTCTGTCTAATCCAGCTGTGTCTAACAAACAAGTCTTTATCTTTGGAGATTTCAATATCAACCTTCTGAATTATAACTCTTGTACACCTATCACTAATTATGTTAATTTTCTCTTCTCCAAGCAATTCTTGCCATACATCATTCCTCCATCCAGAGTATCTGCACATTCTTCTACTCTTATTGATAACATCTTTTCCAATATCACAGATAATGAAACCATAAGTGGTAACATTTTGACTCAAATAACAGATCATTTCCCCCGGTTTCTAATTGTCAAGCATGCAGGAATGCTTTATAAGAATTTGTCATATTTTCAATATGATTTTTCAAACCTCAATGAAGAAAGTCTCCTTAACTATTTTGCTAACCTTGACCTTACCCTCTTGAATGACAGTGCTTTAGATGTAAATGCTAAGTTTAACAGACTCCTATCTATCCTTGATGAACTAGTGAAAACTCACGCTCCACTGAAGAAACTTACTAAAGGAGATATTAAATTCAGGAATAAGCCTTGCATCAATGGCAAAATCCAAAAGATGATGCGCATCCGAGATCGGATACTTAGAAAGCTCAAAAAGAACAACAGTCAGTCTCTTATTGATCTTTATGAACAGTTTAGAAATAGAGTTTTAGTTTCCTTGAATGAAAGTAAAGCCAGCTATTACTATAACTACTTTCAACAGAACAGCAACAACATGAAACAATTGTGGTCAGGTATTAAATCAGTTGTAAGTATTAAAAAATCAAGCAACTTGAATGTGATTAACAAACTTAAGGACTCAAATGGTAACATTACATCGGATCCAGCGGTTATTGCAAACATTTTTTAAAAATTCTTTGTTAATGTTTCTCATGATATCACTAAAACTATACCAAGATCCAGTAAGTCACCTGTGGATTTTATGGGTGACAGAGTTGGAAATTCATTTTTCATTTCACCTTCAGTTTCTTTTTTAAATATCTGATTTAATCTTAGTCCTAAAATCTGGCAAATCTCTTGGGCCTAAGAGCATTCCCATCAAAATTTTAAAGTCTCTTTCTCCATTGCTATCTTCTCCACTTTCTCAAATCATAAATGAATCTTTTCAATCTTGGATATTCTCAGACAAGATGAAGTTTGCCAAAGTAATCCCACTTTTCAAGAAAGGCTGTCCACTAACAGCATCAAGTTATCAACCTATTTCTCTTCTCTCGGTTTTCAGCAAAATAATAGAAAAAGTCATGTATGAACGTCTCTATAAATTCCTAGAAAAACATGAAATCTTGTATTCACTACAATTTGGTTTTCGTGCCAGTCATTCCATTAACCATGTCCTGGTTAGTTTAACAGAAGCCATAAAAAATTCACTAGACAATAGAAAGCTTGGTTGTGGAATATTCATTGATTTGCAGAAGGCATTTGATACAGTGAATCATCGTATTCTTTTGATGAAGCTTGAACATTATGGAATTAGAGGAACCTCCTTAGATTGGTTTGAATACTACCTTTCAGATAGGAAACAATGTGTCTCAGTGAATGGATCTTACTCTTGTTCTCTAAATATTACCTGTTGGGTTCCACAGAGTTCTGTTCTTGGACCTCTTGTTTTCTTGATTTACATTAATGATTTACCTCTCTTATCCCCAAAACTAGCCTTTTATTAATTTGCAGATGATACTAATATCTATTGTGAATCTGAAAGTCTTGATCAGCTTCAAAGTGTGGTAAACAAGGAATTAAGAAAAGTGAAAATGTGGCTCGAGGTTAACAAATTGTCACTCAATATTGATAAAACTAATTTCATAATTTTTAAGTCACCTCGACATTTTTCATCTGAAATTGTGAGCATCAAAATTGGAAGTTCCCTATCAAGCAGACTCGTTATACCAAATTTCTTGGTGTCCTTCTGGATGAAAATCTTTCATGGAAGTATCAGTTGACAGAAATATCCAAAAAACTGGCTAGAACTTGTGGTATGTTTTTCAAAGTAAGACACTTCTTACCCATCAATGTTTTAGTCTGTCTTTACAACTCTTTATTTTCTCCATTTTCACAATATGGAATTTTAGTTTGGGGTCTTACCTATGAGACTCATATCAATTCAGCATTTTTGTGACAGAAAAGGGTTATAAGAGCTATTGCGTTTGAACACTTTACTTCTCCCACAACAACTCTCTTTTCTGATTTAAAGATTTTAAAGCTATGTGATCAATTTAAATTGAAACTGCTTTCTTTTGTATATGATTGTGTAAATAAAATCTCTCCTTCTTGTTTTCATTGTTTCTTTTATTAAGTTCAATCTGTTCATCAACATGGTACACGGCAAGCCACTAAAAGTTATATTTTTCTAACTCAGAAAAATACTTCTCAATATGGCCTTCGATCAGTTCGTTACTTTTGAGCTAAGTGCTGGAATGACATTCTCTTGGATATAAAAAAATCACCCACTGCTATTAGTTTTCGTCCTAAACTCAAAGCTTTTCTCTTTGAAAATAATTATCAAGATTCATCATAGAATAGGCTCAAAAAGGTCACCATCTGCCCTTGTCATATAATCACAATGAAAGTCATCACATGTATCTGAAATTCTATTAAAACAGGGGGTGCTCTCTCCTCGATTAGTCTGACTACTGAGAGAGCTCCTCCTTAAAGAAATTCCTCTCCATACAATTTATCTTCTCTGCTTTGTGTAATGTATATTGTATGAATTTTGCTTACTGATGTATTAATTTTCTGTATCTTTTATTCCTTTAGTTTAGTTATTTGCCTGTTTAGTTAGTTCATAAATTGGATGTAGTGCAATTTAAAATATGAAATTGAAACTGAAACTGAAACAAAATCCTCCTGCCACACATGGGCAAGCCTAGCCCTAACCAGCAAGTCCTTAAGATTTCTTGCGTGTCTAAAAGCAACAAGTGGTTTATTGGGAAATACCCTCTTGTGCTCTTCAGATGCCTCCAACATAGGCTCAAGCCTGCTAGTGACATTATGAATTTTATAGAGGGCTGGATGATAAGCAACAACAAATGGGATATGGTCCCCTCAGCCCTGATCATGTCCACCATCATGTCCCAGCAGTCTATCCCTATCAATAACCCTAACCCTATCAACTTGTTCTCTGACAAAACCTTCCTCCTAACCCCTATTAGTCAACCATCCCACCAATTCTTCTGAGCTTTCCTCAAACTTAGCCTCATCAGAACAAATTTTATGCATCCGAAGGGCTTGGCCGTACGGTATAGCCTTCTTAATGTGCCATGGGTGACAAGATCCTTCTGCAAATACTGATGCGTATCAGTTGGTTTGCAGAAGAGATCTGTCTCCAGGCACACCCCCTCCTACGAACCATCACATCCAAAAAGCTAGCTTCGTCTGTGGAGCTCTCAGATGTAAATTTTATAGCCCAATGGAAAATGTTGACATATTGCACGAAGTTATCCAGTCTACAATGACTGTGAGTCCAGATAAAAATCACATCGTCTATATACCTAAACCGAACCGTTGGCTTCATAACCTTCAAGTATGACGCCTCCCTATCCGACAACCCAAATGGGCTCTACATTGTGTGGACAGATGGCAGGACGTTTTGCCATAGTACAAGGCATTGCAGCCAGGGAACTTAAATTTATAAACGACATTAGAGGACATTCAGGAAGGAATTTTGTCTTTGAAGGGAAAGAAAGAAGATATGCGCTTGAGGGAAGTAAAAATAACATTAATTGTGATTTAAGGATAGCACTGTTTGATGAGAGACTGGTTAATTGCATTTTAATTTTCAAGCTATACGACCCAAGAACCATACTGGAATCAGCAATTTTCTTAGGCACAGAACTGCGCCCAAAGCCAAAACCAGTTATGCCAGCATTTGCCTGTCTATTTTTCAAAATTTGGGCGTAGCACCAAAATAGGTGTGGCCTTGATAATTAATGCCACATTCTTACTCAATGGTTATCTGATCACTGCAAAATTCTAAACAAACATCTACCATTTTTCTCTTTGGCTTAAGAAATATACTAACATAATATACTAACATACTAAATAAGTGTATTCAAAAATAGACAGCAGAGAGAAGAGCATAGCAGCGTAGTAGCAAGTAGCAGCAAATATTTTTAGCAAATGTTTAAAATCCACGAGCTCTTAAAGTTATTAATCAAACAAGAAAGGGCATGGTTGCATCAGATTTTGAAATTTGTTCCGATGCTCCCTTTTTGAGAGCCATATTTACTTTATTTCTCTTCATTGAGCCTCTTTAAATTTACAGTGATAGAATAGCTCTACCAGTGATTGGGAACGGGCTTTTCAAAGAAAAGCCACTAAAGATCATACCCTATAGAAAAAAGATCATACCCTATATCACAAACAAACGTAATATCTGAAACTGAAATGATCTATTTAAAAACCTGTATTAAAGAACATACCTTTAGCTGTGGTTATTCTATTATGATAGTACACAGTGTACAGTGACAAAAGATAATTAAGTCATCAAAGGTTTTTTTGTATCGGTATTTTTCAAGCTAACATGAGATGAATAAAGAAAAACATACCTTCAGCTGTAGCACTGTTGTCTATTTGTTCCTCCTGGAACCTATCACTATCATCATTTTTTACATTTCCCACACAAAACCTTCGCTCTGTATCCTTCTTCACCAACCAGCTTTCCACAAAATGGATGACACTTTTTTTCGCATGACAAACAGATTTGTTCACAAATAAAATAAAGATTACATTGTGAATTTTCAATTTTATCTTGAATTCTTAAAAGACATCATTTTAAGTTATATAGACAAGTAAATAAATTAAAAACATCATTGTGGATTTTTTAACCTTGTTTAATTTTGAAGTGATATTTCGGGAACCATTGACGGATGCCATTATCAAAGTATGATACGATTCGAAATTCAGGAAATGTTAATACAAATTAATGTTCTATTGAGTATTCGGATCTTCGAATACATCTACATCATTGAATTCTTAATTGATTTTCCAGAAATTATTCCATCTGCAGTTCTTTTTATCAATCTCTCCATAAGTTATGATGCATGTAGCCTCCGTCATCTCTATTAGCACCTGTTATTTCCGTCGGACCTGTCTTAACACATTGAATTTCTAGAGACTCTCTAACTTTGTGTTTATACCAATTGCTCTCCATTCCGGGAGTTTTCGCATGTAGCCAACTGAATTGCCCATGGCAATCTTTACTATGCTCTGTTGCTCCAGACATTTGCCATCTTCCTATCTTCCTGCCATACTATCTTGTTGATGTTCAATGCAGCTAGTCATTATTTTCTTTTTAGTTTCTCCAATATACGTCTTACCGCACGAACAATCTAATTTATATATCCCAGGATGACTATTAGGGGGAAGTTGATCTTTATTGTTGCACAGAATTGATTTAAGATTTCTGCCTGACGAGAATACGACCTTATATCCTTTATTACGAAAGATCTTCTCAAGTTTAGGACCAATGACCGGTACCCAAGGAAGTGAAACAGTTTTAGTTGCATCTAAGTTTGTTTTTCTTCATTTTGCCTAAATTCTGGTGGTGTATATGTTCCAGCTATACTCTCAAGCCAAGATCTTTCCTGACCATTTTGTGAAAAAACGTTTATAAGAAATTGGATTTCCTCTTCTCTATGTTTTTCAGAACATATTCGCCGAGCTCTTGCAAGAAAACCTTTGAATACACCCTTCATAATCTTTGGATTTATACAACTGAATTCGTTTCATAATTTCTTATAAGTAAGCCTATTCTATCAAACAGTAAACTTTGACTGAGCGTGAAAATATTATGTGACCTTTTAAAGCAGGAATTGAAAACCAAACCCACGCCTAGAGACACAATTACAAAAACTGCTAATTAATCAGGATATGTCTGTTGTTGTTGCCGTCAGTGTTGAGTTATGAACACAGAAAAGAAACGTCTTTTCTAATCTGAATTTACTAACTAACTAAATTATCAGGCGAACCAAATTTATATGACAACTTGTTGTAAACAAGTGCTGCACCCATTTGAACGAATGCAGGATAATTAATTGTTCTATTATCTTTAGGGAATACAGCATAATCAATTCCATGCAGATTCAAATAACACAACATCTCCCCTCCTTTTAAAAAGTAACAATGTTATCTGAGTTCATTTTCCAAGTTTTCTCTTGCTTTAAGTGAAGGTTTTATCAGTCTCTTCGGTCTTGATAATATGTTCAAAGGAGATTGTATTTTTGTTTGAACATCATCTTCTTTCCGGTCTTCTGAAATCTTCTGTGATTCTTTCTGATTGGTAGTTGGTAGAAGAACTAAATGTTGGTGTTTGTACCGTATACTGTCTTGGACTGCTTGTCTTTCCCAGTACAATGCCTGTCTGAACATGATTCGCTATTTTCACTTCAGATCCTGGGGATAAAGGTGGTAACAACTTCGCTCTGTGTTTGTAGTTAAAGTGTTGTTGTTGTTGCATCCGCTGCATGCTTTCGTTGTGCTGCAACTTATTTATCCATGTCTGGCCATCTTGGAATCAGATTTTCATGAGACGTTGGTACTGTACTGCACAGTTTTCTGCCCATCAACAGCTCAGCTGGCGAGAAGTCATTCCTCAAAGGAGTTGTTCTGTAAGCCAACAATGCTTTTTCTATTTCCTTCTCCTTCTTCAAAATATTCTTCACAGTTTGGACGGCTCTCTCGACTTCTCCGTTGGATTGAGGATACCGTGGGCTGCTTGGTGCTAGCTGAATATCCCATTGCTTTGCAAAATGTGTAAATTCTGCACCGTCGAATGGAGGACCATTGTCGGATCTCAACTTTTCTGGGATTCCATATCGAGCAAATGTTTCTTTTAAACCAGAGATGACAGCATCAGCTTTCTTCTTTTGCATTTCTAAGACTTCTATAAATCTTGAAAAGTAATCAACAATTATAATGTAATCCCTCCCTTTGGAATAAAAGAAATCTATTCCAATTTCCTGCCAGGGTCTTTCGGGAAATATGGATGCCATCAAAGGCTCAGGGGTATTAACTTTGTGTTGCAAACAAGTTCGACAACCCTGTACCATATCCTGAATTTCCCTACTCAAACCAGGCCACCATACAGACTGTTTTGCACGTGCTCTGCATTTTACAATGCCTTGGTGCCCCTGATGTATTTTATCTAATACCTCTAATCTCAACGATGAAGGTATAAGAATTCTTGTTGATTTCAAAATGAGATTTCTAACAACAGACAATTCACCCTTAAAAAAATTCCAATAAGATTGTAAAGAATAAGGAATTTTATATTTATCTGGCCATCCCTCCAGGATGTATTCCTTGATTTTCTATGCATACTGGATCTTCTTCCTGTGCTGCAATTATCTGTTGCAATTTGACATCTGACACTGGAAGGGTGCTTATAATGCTTTCGAGAAATGGCGTCATCTCATTATCATCGATCATAGATTTCTCAGTGCTTTCGATTGACAGCTGTCTTGATAATGTATCGGACATGACCATCTGTTTGCCTGGAACATGATTCATCTCTTGTATGTTAAAACGCATCAGTCGCATCTTGAATCTTTGTATTCGTGGAGGAACTTGTTCCAGTGTGTATTTTGTTACAATAGGAACCAACGGCTTGTGATCTGTTTCTCCAATGACTGACTTGCCAAGAATATAATCACTGGATCTTTCGCACATCCATGTGAAAGCAAGGCATTCCTTTTCAAGTTGGCTGTACCTCTTATCGGTCTCTGATAATGCACGTGACATAAAGGAAACTGGTTTCCAGACTCTGTCACACTGTTTCTGTAGCAACACTCCGCCAATTCCACAAGATGATGCATCAGCGTTGATCTTGGTTTCCTTGTTTGGATCATATAGAGCTAAAACTGGTGC
>JACTAT010000045.1:1571165-1604595 GCA_014526335.1 Chrysaora quinquecirrha | reverse complement strand
GCATCTGTTGGGACCCAAAAGATGGTGAACTCTGCCTGAGTAGGGTGAGGCCAGAGGAAACTCTGGTGGAAGCTCGTAGCGATTCTGATGTGCAAATCGATCATCGAACTTGGGTATAGGGGCGAAAGACTAATCGAACCATCTAGTAGCTGATTCCCTCCAAAGTTTCCCTCAGGATAGCAGGGACTCAACGATCAGTTTTATCAGATAAAGCAAATGATTAGAGGTCTTAAGGTTGAAACAACCTTAACCTATTCTCAAACTTTAAATTGGTAAGATGCCCGACTTGCTTAATTGAAGCTGGGCACAGAATGAGAGTTTCTAGTGGGCCATTTTTGGTAAGCAAAACTGGCGGTGTGGGATGAACCGAATGCTGAGTTAAGGCGCCTAAATCGACGCTCATCAGACCCCACAATAGGTGTTGGTTTATCTAGACAGCAGGACGGTGGCCATGGAAGTCGGAATCCGCTATGGAGTGTGTAACAACACACCTGCCGAATCAACTAGCCCTGAAAATGGATGGCGCTCAAGCGTCGTGCCTATACTCAGCTGTCAGAAGAACTGCACAGCTTCTGACGAGTAGGAGGGCGTGGAGGTTGTGACACAGCCTTTGGTGTGAGCCTGGGTGATACGGTGGTAGTAGCAAATATTCAAATGAGAGCTTTGAAGACCAAAGTGGAGAAAGGTTCCTTGTGAACAGCAGTTGGACACTGGTTAGTCGGCCCTAAGAGTTAGGGAAACACCGTTTCAGGAACATTCAGGGCGGAGCCTTTTGAATATGTGTCCTGGTCAACGGACTTCATTCTACCATATGGAGTTAGGTAATTTTTCGGAAAATGGGCGAAGTAGCTGACCCCTTTGCTTTTAGATTAAAGTTGTTTGCTCATCTGCAAAAGAGTAAGAAGGAGAGTGGTAAATAAAAATTATCGTACTTATTCAATTGTATGAAGTATTCGGGCATTATATTAATACTTTTGTTGATAGCGGTGACTTATCTGCTTTTGCGGGAAGTAGATTATAATGATGTATGTATTTCAAAGTTTATTTTTAGATGGGGAAAACTGATGTGTAGCAAGATGTTGCAACAGGTCCACTCGCCATATAACAATTTCTGGCAATGTCTGTCCTTGAACTTTTGTAATAGTTGTGGCATAGCCTGGAAGACAGGGAAATAATGTTGCATATTCTTGTTCATGCTTACGTGTAATGGGAAAAAGAGATATGATGTGGCTTTTTGGATGTTTTACTAAAATTGTATTATTCTCCGTATTAATGACTGTTACAAACTGTCCATTGACAAAACCAATGTTTTTATTTACATTGTATGTGAGAATCAACCGCATACCCTTGGGCAGAGCTGTATGGGTGCCATCATCCATGACAACAAGCGCTAGTGGTTTACCCGGGAATGATCGCTCTATGATGATGTTATTTATATGTCTCGCAGCTCGTCTCCATACTGTGAGAACTACAGCATCAGGATTTGAGGAGAGTGCCTCATGGACATCGGCATCAGAGGGGTCATTTTCACACAGAACTCTTTGGTGTAAAAGGTTGTCAAGCATGTCCTGAGACGCTTTGAAATGGCGGATATGGTTTAGAAAAGGCAACAAGTCATTGCATTGTGTTCGGTGTTGCTCTGTGAGACGAATGACGCAAACCTGATCCATGCAGTGTGAGCAGGTGGTAATATTACTGACTTGCGTCGTGAGTCCATCAACAGTTGCAATTGGCTGCTTCTGAGCAAAATCACCTGAGAGGATAACCAGGGGACGCTGTGGTACCTTCTGTACAGATTGGATCATGTGATGGAAGATGTTGGTGCTGATTTGTGACACTTCATCAATGAAAGTGACATCATATAATGAGAGCATGTAGTTGAATTGATTTTCGTCTTCACAGTCTTGTCGATACAGAAAGAGGCTATGGACAGTGTCGCAGTGAACAGTGTCATCGAATCTCTCTCTGTATGTGCACGCAAGTGTGCCTGTCGGCAATCCCACACAGGTAGGGATGTTATTTTTGCAGCAATAATCGATGCATTGGTGAATTGTGAATGTTTTTCCAGTACATGGTTTCCCAAGCACAAGTATGAACTTGCGCCAATCAAAATCTGAAGGTTTGCAGGGAATTTCATGATGGAAATTGTCTCTCTCCTTTAGCATGTCAGTGAACATTGTAAAGAGAACTTGCTGATTACCAGATAGTGTTGGTGCATTGTTATGTGTATCTGGATGTATTGGGTAGGATGATGGAAGTAGCTGTCGGCGATACAGATTATTCATGTCAATAAGACTATTAACATATGCAATGATTGTATCAATGAAATAAGATTTGTGACCTTCATGTATAATTATGTCTTCAAATTTTTGGGAGTTTGCAAAAAATTGAGGCATGCATGATGCAGCAGTGTTAAAATAACTTATGGCTGGAGGTATGTCATCAGCATTATTGGGTAGAATGGTGTCCAGCTGTCGATGTGGGAAATTTAGAAGAAGAAATTGAAAGAAGTATTAAGGATTGAAGAAGGAGAAATATCGTATAATAACAATGGCGGGAGATTTCACCTTGTAGGGTACTGGGGGATTCTTACTTTCATGAACAAGACGTAACCACTCTATTAAAGGCAAGGATTCGTATGTGGAAGGTCTGGTATAGTATTTACTGACAGTAGCATTGTCACGTACGTTGTCACAGGTGGTATGGTGAATTTTTTCTTGTTGAATGAAATTTTCTTAGATGACAGATTTACCCTCATCTCTTGTTTTCATATATCTAACGAAAGGGAATATTTTATTGCTGCTGTTGAAGGAGAAATGGCAGGTGTATAGAATATGTCTTTATGATATGACTCATGAGATTTGGATATGTATGCAGATACATATTTCAATAGCATACCGTGACCATCACTGGTCTGCACATCCATATGGCATTGGAGAGCTGGAAGAACAGTGTCTATGTATGCCCGCAAAGAGACGGCATACGCATTTGCAGGATGACAGAAACGTATGGATTTGAATGTGTCGGTCTTGTCCACAACTGTGGGTCCATCATTAATTGGTAGTGAGGACTTTGTTGATTTCTGGAGCTTATCAACAATGTATCGAAGTTCAGCATTATCAGTTGGTAAGTCAGCACGTAATCTAGGTAGCTGAATGTGAGCAGGATTTTTAAGCCAAACAAGGAGATGTAAGTGAACAGTGCCCCTTTTTTGAAATTCGAATTGATAAAAGTAAGTAAGGACGTTTGATGTTTTTTGTTTTCTATTGTAATTGAATACATGGTTTCTCCAGTTACTATCATTGGAGCCACAGAGGTAACCACGAACTATTTGCTCTAGGACATGCAGGTAATGAATTGACTCATAAAACGGAAGGGATGTTGGGCCATAGCCTGTGTCTCTAGCAATATCTTGTAGCCACATTGGAAGAGGAAAGGACCACTCTGATGGACTAATAGTTAAAAAATGGACGGATAACCAAATTGGCCGACAGTATCCATTAGATAACGATGCTGCCATTGCCAGTAGCCAGATGCGAAGGGTTTATCATCTAATGCTTGAAAAGCTAACATTGTTTTCACGGTTTTTGAGAAATAACGGCTTGAGCTTATTGCGCCCGTGACTGTTTTATAAATCCATCTCTCGAAAATGAATTGTAGAAGTTCGAAGGTATTTGAGTAATCAACAATGGAGGAGCAGCATTTTACAAGAAATGATACTTTGCTGCTCTTTCTACTCTCTTTTCCGTCGTGTAATGTGTCACACCAAGACGTATAGGGGTATAGATGTGGCCAAAGTGCACATTCTATCCCATCCAAGGAGTATACAGAGAATGGGTCTGGCTCCTTATTGTTGTCGATATATTCTTGGCGTTTGTCAACATAAGTTTTGTAGGAGGATTTGTTTGACGCTATTAAATAGTCATAAGCTGTTTGACATGTTTGTCTGTCGATTGTATTCTGCATGGCAGATATTTTTTCTTGTGGAGAATCCTTTGAGGATGTCACTTTAAGTAACGCTGTTTTCTTGCAATAGCAATGTTTCATGCGCTCATACTTTCCGTAATCTATGTCAAAAGGGCACAATACAAGAATATGTTGCAATTGCAATGATTATAGCAGTTGCGGTATTTCACTTAATGTACTTTCCCAAAGTGCATTGACAGACATTTAAAGAAGAACATTTCTTTCTTGCAGAGAAGCTAGGAAGAAGTTTTTCAAACATGAGACTAGAGCATTTGCTGCATCAGCTCCATGAAAGTGTCTCTGCCCAAGACTTCAAAGCATTACTTATGGTCATGACATGCTCAGAAGATGGTGTGATTGTATTGTACGTACACTTACAGCTCGTGATCCCGTCATCTGTTGTTTTTTTCCGTGCTGTCAATGCTTGCAAATTTTTTTGAATTCTGGTTTTGGAATTTATACCGTAGTTGAGGACGTGAAACTGTTGACTAGCCCAATAATTGCGTGCAATTGTATTGTCCCAAGGAATTGGCATTGATGTCTTTCTTATGTTCCTTGAAATATTGACGATGTGAATCTGAAAAATGTGAAAGATACATAATGAATATGTTGTATATTCAAGATAATATACTAGCACAGGAATTGATATAACAATATAACTAATGCAATGTATTTTGGGATGATTTGCAAATATATAACAATGAAATGAGAAGTTATATACAGGAATACTGAAAGGAAATATGTATTTTTAGTAACTGTTAATAGTAACCTGTATCACAATTTTAAATTGGATACCAATGCAATTGAATGGATTTCATACATGCAGCTTCTGGAGACGAGTGTAAAAAATTTTGAATCCTGAAGAATCTAATATTTAATTACATAAACAAATCTAGAGAGGGTTATCCCTATTTAGAAGAGTGCGAAACTAATTGTAAATCTGAGCATTTAACAGTATACAGGAGGGGGATGGCATATATATATATATATATATCTATGTATAATATATGATACTATAAAGTTGGATGCAAAAGATAAAACAGACAACAAATCGCTTTACTTATTATTTCTTATTTCTTAAAAGCACACTAAGGCCTTTCAGGCAAAGCTATCTTCAGAGTGTGACTAACTAACTAGGTTCACGAATTTAATGTAGAATTTTTAACAATAGGATTAAGGTATTACGAAATGAATATGACGTCAATTGAGAATTGCGTGTCCTGATCTGAACAGTTTTTCCTTATAACTCGTGAGTAATTTAGGTGATTTTAATTCCATAAAAGCATAGACTTTAAAATAGGGTTCTCTGAAATTCTTGTTCTTTTTTCCACATTCAAAAACATGTTTTGGAAAAATGCAGGATGATACCCCAGATCTAGATTCAGAAATATGACAATTCATTTGTAGACGAAAATTTGTTGTTTGTCCAATATAATTTGTTTGTCCATTGCAGAGGTTGCATGATAAAAAATATACGACGTTTTTACTTTGACATGTTATGCTTGATCTAATTTCCCAGACAACATTCTTTGCTGTTGTGAACGAACTGACCGGTTGGAGATAATATTGGCATAGTTTGCATCGTTTGTTTTTGCAGTGTGAAATACCAGGCGGTTGTATGACTCTGTTTTCCGGAGATGAAGTGAATTTTGTGTGTGAAGAGCGAAGATAGATTTGGCGGTTGTTTAAATGCTAGGACAGGTTTTGCTTCTTGAAATTTGCGTTTTGTTTCTTTAGAACGAAGATTATTTAACAACGAATTAACAGTTTTCATTAAATTATTGAACTTAAGATTAGGATAAAAAGTAGTGACCAAGAGAAGCTTTTGAATTTTGTTTTTATATGGTGCAGGTCCTTGAAGTTTTGCTCTGTGGAAGGCTTGTTTTACAATATTCTTCGGATAGTTGCAGTTAATCAACCAATTTTCCAGTTCTTGAAGACGAATTTCAACTAGATCTGAATTAGATACAAAAACGATGATTCTCTTTGCAAGATTAAAAGGAATATTTTGTTTAATGTGCGTTGGGTGTGCGCTATTATAATCCAGATATTTGTGCGGATTTGTTTCCTTGTAATATATGTCTGTGCTAACATTGAAACAATTTTCCAATATAACTTTGATGTCCAAAAAATTCAAACTGTAATTGTTTTCACCAGTTTCTCTTTCACCTGTTTCCATAGTAAATTTTATATTACAATCCATTTAATTAAGAGCTGTTTTCAAAAGTAGCGGACTAATGTTTTTTGGTAATGGAATGAAGCAGTCGTCCATGTATCTGAAAAAATTATTTTCTATGTACTCGCAGGTATCTTGGTTGAAATACTTTTTGAAAATAGTTCCAAAAAGAATAGTTTCTTCTAAAAAACCAATGGTTAAACATGCGTATGCTGCAGCAAATTTAGTTCCCATGGCTGTTCTCTTAATCTGGTGAAAAAGTGTATTATCAAAGAAGAACTTATTGTTTTCGAGGATGAATTTAGCAGATTCAATGACAAAATCGTTTGAAAATCGAACATTGATTAAATTTCTGCGTTTTTCTATCCAATATTTAAGTGCTTTGAGCCCAAGTTCATGTGGAATACTTGTGTAAAGACTAGTGATGTCATAGCAACAAAAGGTAACAGGTTGTTTGAATTCTTTAGGTAATTTTCCAAGAAAATCCCAATCATCTTTGATATATATTGATATATGCATGATGCGGTTAAAATTACAATTCGGATAAAATGTTGTTACGAGAGGTAGTATATTTTTATTTTTAGTATATTTTTATTATAAGTCATTGTGTTTTCTAAGTTAGCGGAACAGAAGTTTAAAGCAGAAATTGAAATTTTGAATATAAGAGCAAGACAAAATGAAGAGAAAATTAAACAAGTTGATAATGAAGCTTATAATTTTTTCATTCTTGGTGTGAAAACATACAAGTAGTTGAGGAGTTAAAAGATACTTGGAATTCTAAAGCAAAAGATGATGAAAAAAGAGTAATCTCAAAATGGGACAAAAAGATAGAAGAAGAAAAGAACATTTTTAGTAAAGACAAGTCTGTTCAAGTGAATCAGACATCAAGGAATCAACAACAGGCCCAATATTCCAACCGAGGTAACAATGACCAAACATCCACATCAGCAGAATTGAATCGAAATTTTTCCTGAGCAAGACCAAATCATCACTTTCACAGCCAATTATGCCACAGCTTTCTAATCCACGAACACCACAATTTTCAAAAAACTGGAACAGCCATCTCCAACGCCCTCCACTGCTACTTCCGCAAAACTCATGAACCTCTCCTCCTTCTCACTTTCACAACATCATGTGTCATTACTAACAAAAGGACCAAAATATACTCCAGTTTCTTATCCAAACCAAAAAACACATTTCATGACCGATGTTAAAGATTTTCCACGAAAGATTAAAATTCAAGATGTATTTTTCCATAAAGACAATAATTACCTTTCAATTCATAGAAACGAATCGAACAAAGAGATTCATTCAAAAAATCAAGAAATAAATAACATATGCAACATTATTGAACTTTTACAACCTCAAAGAAAATTCAGTAAAGATATTCTGACGCCAGAAGAAAGAGAAGCGCTTAAAGAATTGACTTCGGATGAAAACTTGATAATTAAACAAGCGGATAAAAGTGGTAACTTACTTTGTACTTATGGATAAATCATATTACCGAGATACTTTAGTTTTACAAGGCCATCTAAATACCAGCACGTACATTAAAGCATCATCCAACGAAGATGAAATAGTCATGAAAAATCTTAAAAGTCTTATCAAAAAAATAATGTCACTCTTACCAAAAAAGAACAAAATTTTATTACGGATTTTGACTGGAAAACTAACAACTTTTATGTTTTACCCAAAATTCACAAAGTAAAGAAATTGTCGAAAAAATTAAATCATCCAACAACGAATTCATAAATATGCTACCTCCATCTGATTTAAAAGGGAGACCAATTATTGCAGGTCCAGTTTCGCCAACACAGAGACTTAGTGAATTTTTGGATACGTTACTGAAACCTATCGTTGTACATCAAAAATCATACGTTAAAGCTGACTGGGATTTTCTACACAAATTACCAAAGGAGTTCAAAGAACCTGTTTCTTTATATTTTTATGACATCACCAGTTTGTACACAAGTATACCACACGATCTCGGACTCAAAGCTATTGAATAAGAGAAATGGTTTGATACCAGACTGTTTTTCAAATAATTTTATCCTTGAATCTGCCAAATTTTTTCTCGAAAACAATAATTTTTTCTTCGATAACATTTTATACAAACAAGTCAAAGGTACTGCTATGTGAACAAAATTTGCTCCTTCGTATGCATGTTTGTCGATTGGCTTCCTTGAAGAAAATTTGCTTTATCCATCAATATTACCAAAGTACTTCAATTCTAGAATTTGTAAATATATGGAAGATAATTACTTAAGATACATGGACGATATCTTCGTTGCGTTACCCAAAGAAATAGATCCGATTCGGTTAAAAGATGCCTTAAATGAAATGAATTCCAGTATAAAATTTACAATGGAAATAAGAAAAACTGATGCTGAGCAGACAGAATTCATCAATTTTTTAGATATTAAAGTAATTTTAAAGGAGAACAGATTTGTCAGCACAGATATTTACTACAAAGAAACGAACCCTCACAAATATTTGGATTTTAACAGTGCACATCCTTCACATATAAAGCAAACAATACCATTTAACCTTGCGAAAAGAATCGTTATTTTCGTCTCTGATTCAGATCTTGTGGAAACTCGTCTTAACGAACTAGAAAACTGGCTAATAGAATGCAACTATCCGAAATCAATTAAAAAACAAGCTTTTCATAGAGCTAAATTACAAGGTCCTGCACCTGAGAAACAAAATAAAAAAATACTACCTCTCCTAACAACATTTTATCAGAATTGTAATTTTAACAGAATCATGCAAACTATCCGAGGATTATTTGATAATTTTTCATCAGAAGATACTAAACGGAAATTTCAGAAAACGCAACCGATTTTATCCCTTAAACAACCACGAAGTATGTCTTCAATGATAACAAGAGCAAAATTCGTTACTCAGATGGAAGTAAATCAATCAAGAACACCGGGATTACACTTTGCACTAATTCTCGATGTAAACTCTGCAAATTTTATTTACAACCGGTGAACTCATTTAAAACAGCAAAGAACACAATCTGGGATATAAAATCTCATATCAACTGCAACAGCAAAAATGTCATATATTTTTTGTCCTGTAACTCGTGCGATGGAAATATTAATTATATTGGTCAAACTACAAACTTTCGTTTAAGGATGAACTGCCACATTTCTGAGTCTCGTTCTGGTGTTTCGTCATGTGTTTTCCCTAGACATGTTCATCAATGTGGAAAGGATAACAATAACTCAAAAGAACCATTTTTAAAATTTATGCATTTATGTCTTTAAGTTCTAAAACCTTGTTGACTTATTACGAAGAAAAGCTGTTTAGAAGCGGACACGCAATTCTTAATTAAGTGGTTAAACGCAATGACCTACGCACCCATCATCCTCGCGATGTTTGAGTGCGGCATTGAGACTTCGTGGCCGCCGTCATCGAGCACGGTGCTGCGTGTCTTGGAATCGAGCAGATTGTAGCGTGACACAAACACAGTCCGGCTAGCCTCGCACATATCAAAGGGCAGCAAAACGTCTCTATGCCTACCTTTAGATTGTGCGTACTGTCAGCTGTGCATTATTCTTGAATTTTGACCTCAGATCAGGCAAGACTACCCGCTGAATTTAAGCATATTAATAAGCGGAGGAAAAGAAACTAACAAGGATTCCCTCAGTAACAGCGAGTGAAGTGGGAACAGCTCAAGCTTGAAATCTCTGTTGCTTGCAACAGCGAATTGTAGTCTCGAGAAGCTTTTTCCCAGTGGACCAGTCCTGTCTAAGTTGCTTGGAACAGCACATCGGAGAGGGTGACAATCCCGTTCGTGACTGGACTGGCTGCCAACGATACGCTTTACATGAGTCGGGTTGCTTGGGAATGCAGCCCAAAATTGGTGGTAAACTCCATCTAAAGCTAAATATTGGCACGAGGCCGATAGCGAACAAGTACCGTGAGGGAAAGATGAAAAGAACTTTGAAAAGAGAGTTCAACAGTGGGTGAAACCGTTAGAGGGGAAACGGATGCAGTTAGCAATGCTTCGGCGAGATTCAGGCGATCGTTTCGCTGGACTTGCAGCGTAGGGATCCGAATGGACCGTTGCTGTTCGGCTCAGTGTTGTGTTCGTCACACTTCTCATCGGAGCGTGTCAATAGCTGCTCTGTCTGGCGAAGTGGCATCCACGAAGGTAGGCGGGTACTTTGGTACGCGCTGTTATAGCCTGTGGTGATACAAGCTCGGATGGGGCAGAGGCGAACGGTGCATGCTTCTCTTCGGAGAGGCTGGCGCCCTCCTCTTGACACGATGTCGACCATGGCGGACTGTGTGCAGTGCGTCTGAAATGCTTTTTGTCACTCGGGAGGATCGTGCACACATGCAATTTGGTTGTTGGCAGCCATATGGCTTCATCCGACCCGTCTTGAAACACGGACCAAGGAGTCTAACATGTGCGCAAGTCTTAGGGTGATCGAAACCCAGAGGCACAATGAAAGTAAAGGCTGCCTGGCAGCCGAGGTGAGTTCTTCGTTCTGCGCGTTCGAAGCGCATCATCAACCGACCTATTCTACTCTTAGAAAGGTTTGAGTAAGAGCGCATCTGTTGGGACCTGAAAGATGGTGAACTTGGGTATAGGGGCGAAAGACTAATCAAACCATCTAGTAGCTGGTTCCCTCCGAAGTTTTCCTCAGGATAGCAGGGACTCAACGATTAGTTTTATCAGGTAAAGCGAATGATTAGAGGTCTTAGGGTTGAAACAACCTTAACCTATTCTCAAACTTTAAATTGGTAAGATGCCCGACTTGCTTAATTAAAGCCGGGCACATAATGAGAGTCTCTAGTGGGCCATTTTTGGTAAGCAGAACTGGCGATGCGGGATGAACCGAACGCTGAGTTAAGGTGCTTAAATTGACGCTCATCAGACCCCACAAAAGGTGTTGGTTGATCTAGACAGCAGGACGGTGGCCATGGAAGTCTGAATCCGCTACGGAGTGTGTAACAACACACCTGCCGAATCAACTAGCCCTGAAAATGGATGGCGCTCAAGCGTCGTGCCTATACTCAGCCATCAGAAGAACTGCACAGCTTCAGACGAGTAGGAGGGCGTGGAGGTTGTGACGCAGCCTTTGGCGTGAGCCTGGATGAAGCGGCCCCTAGTGCAGATCTTGGTGGTAGTAGCAAATATTCAAATGAGGGCTTTGAAGACTGAAGTGGCGAAAGGTTCCGTGTGAACAGCAGTTGGACACAGGTTAGTCGACCCTAAGAGATAGGGAAACTCCGTTTCAAAGTAGCCGATCGTGGCTCGTGCTATCGAAAGGGAATCGGGTTAATATTCCCGAACCAGAACGTGGATATTCCCACTTGTGGGAAAAGCGGCAATGCAACCGAACTCCGAGGCGTCTGCGAGGGCTCTGGGAAGAGTTATCTTTTCTTGTTAATGGGCTGACACCTGGAATCAGATTGCCTGGACTACGTAACTTCGGGATAAGGATTGGCTCTAAGGGTTGGGTCTGTCGGGCTGGGACTTGAAGCCAGCGTTCCCATCCTCAACTGGCCGTGGCTCGCAAGGGCTATGGCTGGACTTGGACGAGACTGTCGGTGAATTGGCCCAGCTTTGCCAGCGATGTCAGTTCGGCAGGCAGTTAACAACCAGCTTAGAACTGGTACGGATAAGGGGAATCCAACTGTTTAATTAAAACAAAGCATTGTGATGGCCGGAAACGGTGTTGACGCAATGTGATTTCTGTCCAGTGCTCTGAATGTCAATGTGAAGAAATTCATCCAAGCGCGGGTAAACGGCGGGAGTAACTATGACTCTCTTAACTATGACTATGACTCTCTTAACTATGACTATGACTCTCCAGATGGTAAGTCCAAGACCATCCGCATTGATGTGGATGGTAAGGCTAAACGAAGTATCATTAATCCAAACTCATTCCTAAAGGTGGCAGGGGAGCTTCTCCCTGCGCTGAATGTAGCGCAAACATACGAATACCTCGGAGTTAGCATGTCGGCAAAAGGTCCAACGACCGATGTTAAGAAGCTTCTGGATTCTCAACTGACTTTTCTAAGTCAGGCTCCAATAAAACCAGAGCAGCGAATGTACTTCCTAGTACATCACCTGCTCCCAGGATTGTACCATCAGCTGGTGCTATCCAAGGTCACGCATGGGTACATGGACTGGATGGATAAGTCCGTCAGGGCTGCCGTCAGGAAATGGCTTAGACTGCCCAAAGATACACCAGTTCTGTTCTTTTATACAAAAGAACGAGATGGAGGCCTGGGGATCCCAAACCTGAAACTTACAACCATCCTGGCGAAACGAGATCGCCTTGGTAGGATGTTCCAGGAAGATCCTGTGTTAAGGGAGGTAACACAAGAACGATCATTCAGAGCAGAGTTTAACAAATGGCAGAAGGAAGCCAAGGTGGGTGATATCCTGGTAACCTCACGAGAAAACTTAAGTGAAGCTTGGAGAGAAAAGCTCTACAAGTCTGCCGATGGTAGAGGTCTTGCTTCTGCAATGGCCGTTGGGTTTGGAAACAAATGGATTACAGACGGCTCAGGCAAGTCGAGCGGTCGCCAATTCATTGGTGCAATCAAAATCAGAGGCAATCTGATGCCCACGGCCACCAGAAGAGCCAGGGGCCGACCAGGAGTGGATGTAGCGTGTGACTCTTGTGGGATGCCAGAATCTCTTGGCCATGTCTTACAGCAGTGCCCGCAGACTTGGTCTGCAAGAATCCGTAGACATGATGACATTGTAGGTCTCCTAGCTAAAAGTGCCAAGAAGACCAAACACAATGTCTTAACGGAGCCTGTTATCCCAACATCTGCTGGGATACGTAAGCCTGACCTGATTCTGGTCAAACACAACATTGCCCATGTCGTTGATGTTACGGTTTGCGCCGACAATGCTGATCTTAATGAAGTTCACAGGCGTAAGGTGAACTACTACAATAAACCTGAGATTACAACTTGGGTGAAGCGTAGTACTGGAGTAGAGAATGTGAGCTACTCCGCGGCTGCCATGAACTGGAGAGGGATCTTCTCTCCAATGAGTCACGCATATTTGAAACATCAAGTTGGGTTGTCAACTCCGGTTCTCAACCTGGCTAGTTTAATGTGCCTGGAAAGAGGATTTCGCATTTGGACGCATTTTGCTCAGTCGACAGTTAGAGCTTAGGCTCAGGACTGGTGACCTTGAACTTCTTTTCTGTTTTTATGACGCTTGTAGCCCAAACCCCCTTCGGGGGAAGGTTGCTGGCTGAACCGGGAACAGGGACTCTGATCATTTCATGCTGTACCCAACACCAGGGGAGGGCCAATACTGGTGGAACCCACTGACGGTGGCTGGCGAATGATGAGAGCATGAGACTGCATCTGTGCCCATTTTTAGCCATGTGAACTGTCAGTGCCTCTGACTAGCCAAATGCCTCGTCATCTAATTAGTGACGCACATGAATGGATTAACGAGATTCCCACTGTCCCTATCTACTATCTGGCGAGACCACAGCCAAGGGAACGGGCTTGGCAAAATCAGCGGGGAAAAAAGACCCTGTTGAGCTTGACTCTAGTCTGATTCTGTGAAAAGACATGAGAGGTGTAGGATAAGTGAAAGCAGCAATGCAACAGTGAAATACCACTACTGTTATTGTTTTTTACTTATTCGGTTGAGCGGAAGCGGGCCTCACGGCTCACTTTCTGGCATCAAGGCCTCACATCGGCAGGTCGATCCGTGCCGAAGACACTATCAGGTCGGGAGTTTGGCTGGGGCGGCACATCTGTTAAATGACAATGCAGGTGTCCTAAGGTGAGCTCAATGAGAACGGAAATATCATGTAGAACAAAAGGGTAAAAGCTCACTTGATTTTAATTTTCAGTATGAATACAAACTGTGAAAGCATGGCCTATCGATCCATTAGTCTTTACGAGTTTTAAGCTAGAGGTGTCACAAAAGTTACCACAGGGATAATTAACTGCCAAGCGGGCGGCTGAGATACTTAAGGGTGTTGCCCATCCCCCCCACCCTGATGTACTCTGCAATATGTGTTACAGCACGATGCACTCTGCAGAATATGTAATTGGAAAGAAATGCGACACTGATGAGAGAGAAACATTACTTGTTATTGACTGTAATACATTCAGGAGAAGTAAACGGCACAGCACACGTGACAAACAGCCAGCAATATTGAAAAGAGAAGTTCCACCATTTGAAAGCTTAATGCAGAAGTCAGTCATTGTGGAACTGGAATCGGGGTGAAGTGATAATAAATTATCTGGGTTTCATATAAAATGAGCATTAATCACATTTAGGTTGTCCTGCAGTAAGCTTTCAAATGGGTGTCACTGTGAAAGGCAATGAAACAGCAGTTCTACAGTTATTCACGCTTTCTTCAAGGTGCCATCTTGAGCAGAGTCATCTTTCTTGGCTTTTTTGGATCGCTTACTCATCCGATAGTTGCGCGAGAACTGCAGCTGTTCGGTCATCAGGACGCTGGGTCCGTTTTCTTGAACCATTTGGCTGCATATCAATCAGCAGCTTACGCAAGTGACGGAACTTCTTTGAATTCTTGAACTTGGCATCAGAGCCATCAGGCATCTGTATTTTAGCCGCGTACTCATCGGCATTGCGGAACAATGCTCTCATGGCCATGTACTGAATGCTGGTTGTAAACGGGGCTGCACCGGCAGTGAAAGCCTTGTCCATGAACTCGGCAGTATCGTCATTTGTCAGCACCTCTCGAACAAGCTTGTTTATTTTTTTTTTGCTAGCAGGTTCTGCACTGTCCTTGGACAGTGGCTGGGAAAGGTCACGTAGCTTTTTCAGATGAGGCAGAATGCCCTCGACCTCTGCCTCCTTCAGCAGAGGACTTTCCTGAACAATCTCCAGATTCTCTGACACCGTTGCGGCGAATTCAGATGCTGCTACAGCTGGACGGCAGAGCCACTCACAGCTACTAGGATTAATCCTAGTAAATATCGTGTCATCCGATGGCGGTGCCTCAACTTTGCCATAAGGGCGGAGGAAGTTCTTGGGAAAATGAGAGAAGAAGCTTTCTCCTCCTGTTCTTTTTCTTCCGGCAAACTGTTTGGCCATCTGAAAGGGAAGACATATCATGTGAAAGTGATGAGGATGACAGCAAATGTGATAGAACTTTACGTGACGAGGATAATTATTAATGTATATGATTACGTCTTTTCGGGTATCATAGAATTTGATATGTATAGTTAGGGAAACAGGAGAAGGTAATGGAAGATGGATGGTGGAAACTACAGGATATGTGGACAATGACATAAGCCTGAGTGCTTCTTGCTTACGATAGTTCATAAAAGGGCAGAAATGCCAGTAGAGTTGTACTGGGAAATGTTTTCGCATGATGTTGTTAAGTGGTGCTGTCAGCTCTGTCATTGAATATGTGGATTAGACGATGAAAGGATAAAAATGTTCGGGAGTTATACTTGTAAGGAAAAACATGTCAGTAATTTTACGGACACGGGACAGGGCAACATAGACTGTACCAGTGGGAGTGGACGGAGTGTCAAGCCATATTATCACCTTCTTGAGAGTTTGGCCTTGCACTTTTCGATGGTACTTGAATATGCAGGACGAAAAGGGTAATGGACGCGATAATTCTGGTCTGCATCAATTGCAGTTACAGGATAAACATTAAGGAAATGGCCTCGTGGGTGTTGAACAAGAATAGTAGCTCCCTGGGTTGAGTGTGCTAAAACAATTTGGCCATTAACAAAGCCTAGACTTTTGTTTCTATTTTGAAGCAGCATCAAGGGCATGCCATGGAAAATAGATGTCCTGTTCACATCGTTGTAACAAATCACAGATGAAATGACTGGTAGCCCAGAATAGCTCTCAATGATGGAGTTGTTTATGAAAGTGGTGGCGGAGTTACTTACAGTGATGAACAATGCAGATGGGTGTCGCTTGTACACCTCGATAACCACTGACCGTGTTACCTGTCCATGACACAGTATTCTGCCTTGTTGAAAGTGCCCGAGAGCCTCAATTGATGGCTGACGATGTTTGATCACAGAAAGGAATCTCATGAGCTCGGAATCAGTACACCTATGCTGCTCAGTTAGGTGGAAGCGATGAAATACCGAGTGGTAGCTTGGATGTTTGGTAATGCCATCAACTGCCATTGTCCTGCCAGCAACTGTAGCAATAGGTTGTTGCTGCCAGAAATCACCACAGAAGAAAATGACAGGCCTGACAGGTAAGACATTCATTGTGTGAATTATGAAATTGAATGTGTCACATGAAATCTGCGACACTTCATCAATGAAAAGGACATCAGCATGGCATAAATTCTAGTTTACTGTATGGTGCTCCCCTTCTCGAGCAGGGATATGGAATGTGGCATTTACAGTGTCGCATAGCACTCTCTTCAAATTCTTCTTTGTATACGCAAGCCAAACAGCCTGTTGGCGTTGCAACAGCAGGTGATAGATCGTGATCCAGACAGAACTGGATACAAATTCTCAACAGAAACGTCTTCCCGCAGCCAGGATCCCCAGTGACAAGAAGGAACTTCCGCCAATCAGTCTTTGGAAGAGCGTGTGAACTAGAATACTCTTCAGTTCGACTATTGACTGCAATTTTGAAGACTTGGAAGCAAGCAAACTGTGATGCTGACATTGCAGAGGATGTGTCCATTGTTACTGTTGGTGCTGTTGCCGTGCTCAGGGAGATGAAGCGACATTTGTATGCATGAAGAAGGTCATCAAGACTTTCAATGTAAGCAATCACTGTGTCGATATAATATGCCTTGTGTTTCTCTGTTGTCAGAATATCTCGAAATGATGTCGGTGTTAACATGTTTGGCAAGCATGCTTTAGCCATGCTATAGTGTCTCAAGTGAGATGGGATAGCATATGACTGTGGTTGCAAATCAGCTAATGAGCGATGAGGGAAATTCATTACGGTGAACTGGAAGAAGAACTCCGGATTAAAGAAAGATAGGTATTTAACACCAACAACAACCGGTGGAGGTTGTCCACGAGTCTTTTTAGAGGAAGCCTTGTCACGCCGAAGCCACTGCAAAAATGACATATCGGTCATGTGCTGTGGTCGATCGTGATACCTTGGAAGATCAGTGCACCTTAATGGTGTGTCAGAAAGTGGTGGAGTATAGTGAACTCTAGTGCCATTTGTCCATGACAGCTTGACACTAGAAAGAAGTAGCCACATCTCAGGTTCACAGATGGAAATGTTTGCAAGATGCTTCAATGCAGCGATGGAAGCATTGATATTTTTGGAAAACATTGTTTCCCTGTTGAATGACTCCTTCCACTTAGAGACATATGATGCAACATATCTTAGAATCACGCCATGCCCATCAGTTGTTTGGACATCCATGCTACAATTTAAGGCTGGGAGAAGAGTTGCAATGTACGCTCTTAAATTAGCTGCAAACGCATCCTCTGGATGGTATAGATACAGTACATCCATCTCGTCAGTTGTCTCTATATATGTTGGCTCATTCTGCAATGGCAAGGACTGAGATGCCTTATCAGATGTCTGAAACTTACGGACAAGTCTGCCTAGCACAGTATCAAGAGGTGGAATATCAGCACGAATGTCGCGGAACTGGATGGACTGTATGTTTCTCAACCATACAAGCAGATGTAAATGTACCGTACCTCAATGCTGAAATTCGAACCGATAAAGATAGAACAGAACGCTGGTATTGTCGTCATGATCGGATGCGTTGAAGATGTGACGAACCCAGCGAGAAGTATTGGTTCCACACAAATAGCCCCTCACTATCTGCTCTAGGGTGTGAGCATAATGGAGGGTCTCATAGCATGCAAGCTCTCGTGGGAGATGCAACCCTTCACTGCGGATTTTGTCAAGCCATGCTGGGCATGTGAATGACCACTCTGATGGGGAAATTGTGACAAACAGTGAAGGGAGACCGAATTGATGAACTGCATTAATGAGACAGCGGTGCTCCCACTGCCAGAATGATGGTGAAAATGCCTTATTAGATAACGCAATATAAGGGTTCACCTTGTACTTGCGTGCGGAGTTTATTGCACCTGTTATTGTCTTCTCTGTCCATCTGTCAAACATGAATTGAAGTAACTCAAAGTGCAATGTGTAATCTATAATAGGTCCCAGGCATTTATACAGAAAGGAGACTTTTGCACTCCAACGGTCAGATTCTCCTTCTCTACTTGTGTCACACCATGCAAAGTAGGGATATAGCGTTGGCCACAGTGCACACTCAATCCCGGGCCATTCAAAGATGTCGAGCGTGTGCGGCTCTTGAGATACATTATAAAGCTGATCCCGCTTTCTGACATACTTTGCGTAAGTGCTGTCTGTTGTTGCCATGAGATATTCATACGCAACTTGACATTGTTGTCTCGCATCTTCATCTGTCAAGTTATCAATTTTCTCTTGTACAGAAAGAGCACTGCAAGTTAGGCTAATTATTTTGTCTCTAACACGATATCCGTATTGTTGAACTTTATACTCTCCAGAATGAATGTCAAATGGCCTCAGTGTCAACATATCAATGGGATTTAAGACAACAAGCTCCATTGGTATTTCTTCAGGCTGGGGAACGACATATCTGTATGAACTGCAGGGACATTGGTACCGTCTAGCAGTTTTCATTCTGTTATTAAAGCTGGGAAGCAACTGCTGTGGAAAAAGTGAGTAGCACGTCTTGCAGAATGCCCAAGAGAGATACCTTACCCAGAAATACAGATTAGCGCTAGTATCACCACTATCTTCATTAGGCAATGTGATTGATGCAGCTTGTTCCAAATGACGTGGACTACCTGAAGAGGGCCTGTTGAGAATTGTCCGGGATGGCTGTAAGTAAATGGGATATCTATCTGCCCAGTACAACTCTCCTTCAGTAGCTGACCATGCATGGGCCATGTTCCCAGGAGATGTACAAGAATGATATTTAGCGATAAGGGAAAATGAAACTACTATGAGGAGAATGATGTGATGCCCTGTTATAGGTGGACGTGACTTACAGCTCACTCTTGATGGATGAGTATGTTTTTCAACGCTGTGTCAATTAATATGTTAGGAGAAGGTAGGCGCAAAATTACAATAGAAGTGATATCAAATTGCTCTTACCACTTGGTATGACATGCTGATATAATTGAAGTCCTACAAGTCAAGATAGACAACAATTACAGTCTAAATAGAACGATATTGTTAACAAGTGAAGCAATTAATATAACTTTGTAATAACATTATCACTGGTTTATTGAAAAGCAAGAGCTAAAGAAGCTTATCTCTACATAGATAGTGTACATAGATAGTGAATATATGTAAAACAATTTAGAGGGCAGTATAACATATATATAACTTATGTACTAAATGTACATAAGATTAAAAGATTAGTATCTTTAATATCAAATGTACAACACTTACTGTTGAAGAAAGAAATCAATTTGTCAATATTTTATTGACAGAAGCATGTGGTGTTATCGATATTTACAGGTATAATATGTCACTGACACCAAAGAGCAACTACAGATAAATATGAGCTATTGAAACAACCAGCAATAATGAATCTACAACACGTTGCTCTACAATCAATTAAGAATATGCATATGTATATGCAGAACACTTACCGATGAAAAAATCAACAAATTAGTGAATAGAGCATCAAGAATAACGAAACACACCTACAATGTATAAAGATATCTGTTTCAATATAAATAATATGTAACTAACAGCAAGCAACTATCGGAAATCTGTGGAACATGCCACTTTACAACAAATAAAGTAATCCATCCACAATCATTACATTTAAAAGGCAACAAATTATTCAGCTGGGAAATACTGCAGTGGCTAGAACATGTCATGTACTTATTTATGATATACAGACATCTACATTATATAAATATATATATAAAGAATATGCAGCTATTAGGAAAGAACTACTACAAATATGTATGTCCCAGTAAAGGAACAAGTACTACGATATACAGCAAGCGTTAATGTAACAGCAATGTATAAAAATATGAAAATTCACCTGACACTGAGAGCTCTGAAAAACACGTCTGACCTCTGCAGAGAGAAACTTGAAATGAACACAGAGCACAAGAAACACGTCTGTCCTCGATGACTGCAAAACTGAACTGAAAGAAAATGTAGCGATTATCCTTTTATACCATTATACCTTCCACCTTTAGGAGTAGGAACAGAATTTATTCTTCAGTTGCACTGAAGGTGTGTCATGCAGCAAAGTCATCTGATTACCTCAAACTAATGCATTTAATATCGACGTGCAAGAATAAAATACCACTGCGCAAGACCTAGACAATATCGCATGCAATATATACACTGTGTATTGCATAACGGCAGCTGCTAATTGGAACAACTTGGTATCAAGTTGAGGTATGGAGATATTAGCAATACATATACACAGAAGCAGCAGCAACTGAACGACCAACCTGCAAAGGTTTGCCGTGATGCCAGGTTGGCATCAGCATACCTGGAGCCAATGTCCTGGCAATATGCCAAGTCACAGGCATTTTGACTGGTCACATGCGAGGCACGGGTGAACATATTGGCACAATGCCAACTGCAGTAGAGGCACTTGGCAACGTGCCAACCTTCTCCATACCAAGAGCACCGTTCCCCAGGGGCAACCAGCATGACGGCCATCTGGCACAGTGCCAACACACTGTGAGGGTTACAGATGAATCCCTGTGATGTAGGCATCCATAATCTGCCTACCTATAGATGTCCACACTGTATTGGCAAGGTGCCAAGTCTGCCACAAATTTCCCATCACATCAGCAGAGCGAAGGAAACTCTTTGGACACGTGCCAACAATGATGTCTCCTGTTGGCAACATGCCAACAGGTTGTACAATGTCCGCCATGCCTAACCTCACCATCTCCACCACTTGGCATGTTGCCAACCGCCGGAGCCCCTCCCACCGAGGCACACCTGCAGACTTGGCAGCATTCCAATAAAACTGGCCATCCCCACCAACCAAGCTATTTGGCACATTGCCAAAAGGGGCTACCCCAATTGGCATCCAGCCAAGAAGTGACCCCAACCCTTGTTGAATAGACATGAAAAAGACACTGTTCTGGTTCTTTAAGGATATCTCAGAAAACTCTTCACAGGAAACGTCAGAGTTCCTGACTATATATAAGAGGACATCACTAAAAGGTGTCAGGCAATGAGAGATGGCCTCTGAACGTTTCACCAGCGTCTATCGACCAGTGATCCGTTTCAGAGACTTCACAACCGTGTGATTTTGCAGTCAGACCTATGGGAAGCTGAATAACTAGCCAGCCACTGTCTCTCCCGAGACAAATACACATACACAGCTGTCATGTGGACCAGTGATCCGTTTCAGAGACTTCAAACCGTCTGATGGTGCAGTCTGACGTATGGGAAACTGAATAAATAGCTAGCCATTGTCTCTCCGAGAAAAATACACATGCACAGCTGTCATAACTGGCTTGTGGCAGCCAAGCGTTCATAGCGACGTTGCTTTTTGATCCTTCGATGTCGGCTCTTCCTATCATTGTGAAGCAGAATTCACCAAGCGCCTGATTGTTCACCCGCTAATAGGGAATGTGAGCTGGGTTTAGACCGTCGTGAGACAGGTTAGTTTTACCCTACTGATGAAGTGTTGCTGCAATAGTAATTCTGCTCAGTACGAGAGGAACCGCATAATTCAGGCAATTGGCACTTGGACTTGCTTGAAAAGGCAATGGCCCGAAGCTACCATCTGTTGGATTATGACTGAACGCCTCTAAGTCAGAATCCGTGCTAGAAAGCAACGATAGCTACCTCTGGATGATCTCAGGCCAGCAAGTATAGTGTGGGCTCTCGTGGTCCACTCCTGCCTCCCAATGCATCGAGGAAGAGAACAACTTCCAAGGTGCTACACGAACCAAAATCTGGAATTTCCAGAGATAAATCCTATGCAGACGACTTAAATAAGGAACAGGGTATTGTACGAAGTAGAGTAGCCTTGTTGCTACGATCTTCTGAGATTAAGCCCTTCGTTCTATAGATTTGTCAACACGTGCACAGTTGTGTGTCACGCTGTTGACGCTTATTTTTTTCCCGTTTTTTCAGGTACCTCCCCTTTTTACCAACATCTATTTATATTTATATCTATTTATTTATTTTTTCCAACTTGCCGGTGTGCGTCCGCCCTTTTAAAACTTGTTTATTTTCTATGTTGCTGGTGTACCTCCGTGCCTTGTCGACTTGAACGTTTATTAGTTTGTTCGCTCGCCATGGTTTGATCTCTCACCATGGATCGTTCGCCTGTTTGTCTCAGTCGGTCCGAACTTTTCTAAATTGCTTATTTTCTACTTTGCTGTTGTACCTCCGAAAAGTCCTGACTTCTGGAAGGGATGTATTTATTACATTACAAACCAGTAGGGGTGCTTCGGTGCCTGTTCATGTGGTGATTCATGATAACTTCTCGAATTGCATGGCCTTGTGCCGGCGATGTTTCATTCAAATTTCTGCCCTATCAACTGTCGATGGTAAGGTAGTGGCTTACCATGGTTACAACGGGTGATGGAGAATTAGGGTTCGATTCCGGAGAGGGAGCCTGAGAAACGGCTACCACATCCAAGGAAGGCAGCAGGCGCAAATTACCCAATCCCGACACGGGAGGTAGTGACAAGAAATAACAATCCGTGTCTATTTATTAGACGCGAAATTGGAATGAGTACAATTTAAATCCTTTAACGAGGATCAATTGGAGGGCAAGTCTGGTGCCCGCAGCCGCGGTAATTCCAGCTCCAATAGCGTATATTAAAGTTGTTGCAGTTAAAAAGCTCGTAGTTGGATTTCGGGATGGGCCAGTCGGTTTGCCGCAAGGTATGTTCCTGGCTGGTCTGTCCTTCTTCGCAAAGACTGCATGTGCTCTTAATTGAGTGTGCGTAGGATTTGCAACGTTTACTTTGAAAAATTAGAGTGTTCAAAGCAGGCTGTCCGCTTGGATACATGAGCATGGAATAATGGAATAGGACTTTAGTTCTATTTTGTTGGTTTCTGGAACCGAAGTAATGATTAAAAGGACAGTTGGGGGCATTCGTATTTCGTTGTCAGAGGTGAAATTCTTGGATTTACGAAAGACGAACAACTGCGAAAGCATTTGCCAAGAATGTTTTCATTAATCAAGAATGAAAGTTAGAGGCTTGAAGATGATCAGATACCGTCCTAGTTCTAACCATAAACGATGGTGACTAGGGATCAGCGGGCGTTATTTCATGACCCCGTTGGCACCTTATGGGAAACCAAAGTTTTTGGGTTCCGGGGGAAGTATGGTTGCAAAACTGAAACTTAAAGGAATTGACGGAAGGGCACCACCAGGAGTGGAGCCTGCGGCTTCACTTTACTCAACACGGGAAAACTCAACAGGTCCAGACATAGTAAGGATTGACAGATTGAGAGCTCTTTCTTGATTCTATGGGTGGTGGTGCATGGCCGTTCTTAGTTGGTGGAGTGATTTGTCTGGTTAATTCCGTTAATGAACGAGACCTTATCCTGCTAAATAGTCACACGAATCTCGCTTTGTGCCTAACTTCTTAGAGGGACTGTTGGTGTTAACCATCGTAAGGAAGGCAATAACAGGTTTGTGATGCCCTTAGATGTTCTGGGCCGCACGCGCGCTACACTGACGATGGCTTCGAGTCTTAACCTTTGCCGATAGGTGTGGGTAATCTTGTCAATCATCGTCGTGATGGGGACAGATCATTGCAATTATTGATCTTGAACGAGGAATTCCTAGTAAGCGCGAGTCATCAGCTCGCGTTGATTACGTCCCTGCCCTTTGTACACACCGCAGGTCGCTACTACCGATTGAATGGTGTAGCGAGACCTTCAGATTGGCACCGCTCCGGCCTGCAACGGCTGAGGTGGAATGCCGAGGAGTCGTTCAAGTTCGATCATTTAGAGGAAGTAAAAGTCGTAACAAGGTTTCCGTAGCTGAACATGGGGAAGGATCATTACCGAAATCGAGGCTAGCTCTTCCGAGAGCATCGAATGGCTGGTGCTGGCTGGTCTGTCCTTCTTCGCAAAGACTGCATGTGCTCTTAATTGAGTGTGCGTTAGGATTTGCGACGTTTACTTTGAAAAATTAGAGTTTTCAAAGCAGGCTGTCCGCTTGAATACATGAGCATGGAATAATGGAATAGGACTTTAGTTCTATTTTGTTGGTTTCTGGAACCGAAGTAATGATTAAAGGGACAGTTGGGGGCATTCATATTTCGTTGTCAGAGGTGAAACTCTTGGATTTACGAAAGACGAACAACTGCGAAAGCATTTGCCAAGAATGTTTTCATTAATCAAGAACGAAAGTTAGAGGCTTGAAGATGATCAGATACCGTCCTAGTTCTAACCATAAACGATGGTGACTAGGGATCAGCGGGCGTTATTTTATGACCCCGTTGGCACCTTATGGGAAACCAAAGTTTTTGGGTTCCGGGGGAAGTATGGTTGCAAAGCTGAAACTTAAAGGAATTGACGGAAGGGCACCACCAGGAGTGGAGCCTGGGGCTTCACTTTACTCAACACGGGAAAACTCACCAGGTCCAGACATAGTAAGGATTGACAGATTGAGAGCTCTTTCTTAATTCTATGGGTGGTGGTGCATGGCCGTTCTTAGTTGGTGGAGTGATTTGTCTGGTTAATTCTGTTAATGAACGAGACCTTATCCTGCTAAATTGTCACACGAATCTCGCTTCGTGCCTGACTTCTTAGAGGGACTGTTGGTGTTAACCATCGTAAGGAAGGCAATAACAGGTCTGTGATGCCCTTAGATGTTCTGGGCCGCACGCGCGCTACACTGACGATGGCTTCGAGTCTTAACCTTTGCCGATAGGTGTGGGTAATCTTGTCAATCATCGTCGCGATGGGGACGGATCATTGCAATTATTGATCTTGAACGAGGAATTCCTAGTAAGCGCGAGTCATCAGCTCGCGTTGATTACGTCCCTGCCCTTTGTACACACCGCAGGTCGCTACTACCGATTGAATGGTGTAGCCAGACCTTCGGATTGGCACCGCTCCGGCCTGCAACGGCTGAGGTGGAATGCCGAGGAGTCGTTCAAGTTCGATCATTTAGAGGAAGTAAAAGTCGTAACAAGGTTTCCGTAGCTGAACCTGGGGAAGGATCATTACCGAAATCGAGGCTAGCTCTTCCGAGAGCATTGAATGGCTCTTGACCTAATCGTCAAAGCTATGCGAAACACTGTGAACCCGTACTGATCTGTGTGAGGTGACCAGAGACAGGCCAGACTGGCAGGCTGCAGTCGCTGTTGTCTGTGCTTAAATGGCAGGCGTTTTCCTGTCGGCCTCACATGGAGTTTTTTAGTGTTTATATTTTTCAAACTTGAAATTCATGAGTTGGGATTATTGACTTTAGTCAATAGTTGGAAATGAAAAGTTAGAGACAACTTCTAACGGTGGATCTCTTGGCTCGTGCATCGATGAAGAACGCAGCCAGCTGCGATAAGTAGTGTGAATTGCAGAACTCAGCGAATCATCGAATCTTTGAACGCAAATGGCACTCCCCGGTTGACAATGACCTACGCACCCATCATCCTCGAGATGTTTGAGTTGAGACTTCGTGGCCGCCGTCATCGAGCACGGTGCTGCGTGTCTTGAAATCGAGCAGTTTGTAGTGTGACACAACCACAGTCCGGCTAACCTCGCACATATCAAAGGGCAGGAAAATGTCTCTATGCCTACCTTCAGATTGTACGTACTATCGGCTGTGCGTTATTCTTGAATTTTGACCTCAGATCAGGCAAGACTACCCGCTGAATTTAGGCATATTAATGAGCAGAGGAAAAGAAACTAACAAGGATTCCCTCAGTAACGGCGAGTGAAGTGGGAACAGCTCAAGCTTGAAATCTCTGTTGCTTGCAACAGTGGATCATAGTCTCGAGAAGCGTCTTCCTGGTGGACCAGTCCTGTCTAAGTTGCTTGGAACAGCACATCGGAGAGGGTGACAATCCCGTTCATGACTGGACTGGCTGCCAACGATACGCTTTCCATTAGTTGGGTTGCTTGGGAATGCAGCCCAAAATTGGTGGTAAACTCCATCTAAAGCTGAATATTGGCACGAGACCGATAGCAAACAAGTACCGTGAGGGAAAGATGAAAAGAACTTGGAAAAGAGAGTTAAACAGTGCGTGAAACCGTTAGAGGGAAACAGATGCAGTCATGAAAGATAGCACAAGTTGTTGTAAAATGACAGGGTTGTTCGTTCTAAATTAAGGCCTTCATAGAAAACAAATGAAAATAATGCCTTTTTAACATATAAAAATAAGAACTATGCACTGTGAGGCCAAACCCTTCAGCCAGAATGATGAGAAAGAGAGAACGATAAGTCGTGAGTCCTTATCCATGAAAGATAGAAAAAGTCTTTGAAAAATTACAGGGTTATTCTTTCTAGCGTTAGGCCCCCTGAGAAAAACAAATGAAAATAAGGCCTTATTAATACATAGAGAAAAGAGAATAATGAAAGTTTTGAAATATACAGGGTGGCCCAGAAAAAAAGGACCCCCTAACTAAATAATTTATAAATAATTTATTCGTTTCGTTTGGCTATGCTGGATAAAAAGTGCTCTATGCAATTGGCATAGCGATATACACAGAGGTAGACTCAGAAAAGAAACATATCTTCGTTGTTACTCCGAGTTTGATGCATTCATGCGATCATCAGACAACTGATTCCACTATACTGAAAAATTACTTATTACATTTACTTGCTAAGGGGGTTTACAATGACTGTTCTTTGTAGGTGTTAATTGTTCTAAAGTTGCGTAAATAGTATTTGTTCTCGTGTCGGCACTTCGAAATTAGTGCAGATCGTCTATTCAGTAAATGTGTCTTGTCGGCGTTTATGATGTGAAGCTTTTCGGTCAGGCAAAGGTTGCAGCGTTTTGTCTTGTTGGTGTAGGCGGTTGCTTGTGTTGCGATAGACTAGTTGATGGAATGTGCTGTGTTTTTGTCTTTGAGTTGCCAAATATGTTTTGATAGTTTGGTGCTGTTTTGATGTTTTTGTGAGTGAAAGTTGATTTGTGTTGGGTGAAGCGTTGTTTGAAGGTTGTCTCCGTGAGTCCGATGTAGGTTTTTTTGGTCGTTGGGTTGTTGGTGGTTACGAGGGTGTTGTATATTATGTTCCTGGTTTGGCAGTTTCCATTGAGAGGGCAATCATTTTTTCTACGGCAGTTGCATGGCTTTCTTGTTTCGCTGGGTTGGGCGTTGATAAGGTGTTTGTTGTGGCCTTTTATGATTGAGTTCATGTTTTCCATACAGCTGTAGCTCACTTTGACATTTTGTTTATTAAATATTTTGTGCAGGGGGGAAGACTTTGGGAAATGCTGGTTTGATAGTTTTAAGAAAGTCTGGGCAACGTTGGTTTTGATGTTTTGGCTGAATGGCGGGTTAAACCAGATGATAATTCTTGGGCGGTTCCTTCTGTTTCTTATTTCGGTGGCTGGGGGCTCGTACTCTATATTCTCTTAAATAATTTATTCTTAATTTTGAATTTCATGAAATTAATACTACATGATATTCAACTCAAGTGAGATATATCATGTAAATATCATGATGATATGGGTTAGAATCTCTGAATGAATTGACTTTAAAACTGTACAATCCAAAAACGCACTGTAACAAAATATGCAACTTTATACCCTTAGGTAATCCTTACGCAACAAAACAGAAATTCAATAACTCATTCTTTCAGTCAAATGATATTCAAAATGTCCTCAATCCTTCTCAATACACTTCTCTAATATGACTGACCATACATTCATGGTCGTGACAATTTTTTTCTGGGACAATGATTCTCCTGCACGCATGATTGCAGTACAGTACGCAATGATGGAATATAAACAGCTGGTTTTTGGACATCATAAATTTAATGTCCCATTGCGCCGAGATGGAAGCTCTTATCACCAACAAATTTCTACACGATAGCGCACTTGACTTGAATATTACCTTGTATAAATTTGATAAAATTCCTCCTTGAGAAAATTTTTTCAGAACTTATTTACCTAAGGGGGTCCCTTTTTTTGGGCCACCCTGTAGTAGGTAGACCTACTTGTGCAATTCCTCTTGTGAAAAGTAGACATTGTTTTCCCAATTGGAAACTTCTCGGGGTATTGAGGTATTGAGGTGGCCGTCTTTCTGCAAAAAATTGAAATGAACATGAAATATTTGCAGCCAGTTTTGATTAGCTTTGGGAAGAAAAACTTGCAAGAATCTCACAGCAATTTGGGGAGGACAAATTATAAAGCAAGCATGTATTGGTCATAAAAAATCATGCGACTAATTGAATGGACAAACTGGAAAGAGTTGCCCTCCGAAAACAGGGAAAAGCATACAGGACAGTACTAGCTCCTACAATACTAGCTCCTACATGAAAATATAAATGCAAATAAAGAAAGGGAAAGTCGGGGAAAGCACAATGAAGATCCCAAGAAAGAAATGTACTTACATCCCAGTTATTACTTTTCTTTTTCCCACTTCATTTCAGCCGCAAAATAACACCGAAAAAACAGCTAACCATTTTCCAATTGAGACCGAAATTATTAGGCTAGTCTGACATTCACGAACCGAACATTCGTCAGATTCAGATTCCATGCAATTCAACGATTCAAATCAATTCAAATCAATGCCCTTTCAAGTGGGAAATCTATTTGAAACTTTTAGAAATGCATTGCAAAATTTTTTCTGCAAGTTAGTGTAGCGGCTTTTAATTAACAGCGGCTTTATTTAAATTAAATATATTCAATATATATTTTCAATGGATTTTTATTTCTAGGGAATACAATAGGGCACTTTATTTTCGTGCCGCGACCGAGAGCTATTTGGAAGGTCTTCACCCTAAATTAAGGTCATTGCAATGAAATTACAAGCAGAATTGCGCGAGTAAGCAGTAGAAAGCGCGAGTGAAATGGCGATGTTAAACTGCGATTCAATTTTCAACAACGATTTGCCGCAATTTTACCGCGATTTTCAACGGCGATTTGCCGCGATTGTGGAGTGATTTTTTGAGGATTTTCAACCGCAATTTACAGCAAAATGTAACAAGAAATTTGCACAGCGGCTTTGACAAAAAAAATCCGATTTTCCATAGGATTTTAGGTGAAAAGCATTTCAAATACCATAATGTAAAGAATGTGCCTATGGAAGACTGTGAAAATTACTAAACATTATACTTATGATCGTTTTAATTTCTGTGACTCCCAAGGTTTGAATATGGAATATTTTGGTGCATTTCCACAAGAAACCTTTCTTTTTGACAAGTACAGAGAAAAATTCAAGTTTTTTAAAATTAAGAAACTCCACTGAAATTGGTAGAAAAAGTTTCTTATAAAATGGGGTGTCTTTCTCCATGTGCGAAACCGCGTCATGCCTTTCAGGAGGCTCGCACTGTTTTTTTAGAAACTTTTCTGCAAATATGTGCATGGTAAAATTTTTCAGAGTAGAAATGTAGAGTAAATATGCAATGAAACACTTAAAAGTTCACGTCGTGAGTCCAAGGATAAGAACGTAGAGAGCAAAGCAGTGATGATGAAGCCTGGGAAGGAAGAAGCCAGCTCTTCGATGACTACGTCGAATTGTAGCGGCACTTAATGTTACCTGTTGGATTCGTCACGTTCAACTTTGCTCTGGCTGCTGAAACCAGCCACGGTTGCGTTGGACTAAAACTGGTGGGAAATTGTCAGATAAATGTGTTCGATTGATGGAAGGGTTGCTTGCAATCCGATTGCGAACTGGTCGTCTCTCGGCGAAAGGATCGCGGCTGACTCTGTTCCGAGCACTATCGCAGTGTTTGATGGCCGTGTGTGTAAGTGCATCAGGCCGAGGAGAATCGGAAAGATGTGGCAAAGAAAGACGGCGGGCAAAGGGCAGCCGAACTGGAAGGCTAGTAGGCTGCCTTGCTCAGTCGAGTTTGTTAGTTGCGAGAAACAAACGATGCTGTCTCGTACAGCGTCGCACGACTACTTGTCGTTATCTTGTTGCTCCTGCCAGTAGTCATATGCTTGTCTCAAAGATTAAGCCATGCATGTCTAAGTATAAGCACTTGTACTGTGAAACTGCGTATGGCTCATTAAATCAGTTATCGTTTATTTGATTGTACCTTACTACATGGATAACCGTGGTAATTCTAGATCTAATACATGCGAAAAGTCCCGACTTCTGGAAGGGATGTATTTATTAGACTAAAAACCAATACGGGTGCTTTGGTGCCTGTTCATGTGGTGATTCATGATAACTTCTCGAAACGCATGGCCTTGTGCCGGCGATGTTTCATTCAAATTTCTGCCCTATCAACTGTCGATGGTAAGGTAGTGGCTTACCATGGTTACAACGGGTGACTGAGAATTAGGGTTCGATTCCGGAGAGGGAGCCCGAGAAATGGCTACCACATCCAAGGAAGGCAGCAGGCGCGCAAATTACCCAATCCCGACACGGGAAGGTAGTGACAAGAAATAACAATCCGTGTCTAATTATTAGACGCAAAATTGGAATGAGTTTAATTTAAATCCTTTAACAAGGATCAATTGGAGGGCAAGTCTGGGACCGCAGTAATTCCAGCTGAATTCCAGTGAAATTCTTGGATTTACGAAAGACGAACAACTGCAAAGCATTTGCCAAGAATGTTTTCATTAATCAAGAAAGAAAGTTAGAAGCTCGAAGACGATCAGATACCGTCCTAGTTCTAACCATAAACGATGCCGACTAGGGATCAGCGGGCGTTATTTTATGACCCCGTTGGCACCTTATGGGAAACCAAAGTTTTTGGGTTCCGGGGGAAGTATGGTTGCAAAGCTGAAACTTAAAGGAATTGACGGAGGGGCACCACCAGGAGTGGAGCCTGCAGCTTAATTTGACTTAACACGGGAAAACTCACCAGGTCCAGACATAGTTAGAATTGACAGATTGAGAGCTCTTTCTTGATTCTATGGGTGGTGGTGCATGGCCGTTCTTAGTTGGTGGAGTGATTTGTCTGGTTAATTCCGTTAACGAAAGAGACCTTATCCTGCTAGATAGTGACACAAATCTCGCTTCGTGCCTGATTTCTTAGAGGGACTGTTGGTGTTAACCATCGTAAGGAAGGCAATAACAGGTCTGTGATGCCCTTAGATGTTCTGGGCGGCACACACGCTACACTGACGATGGCAGCGAGTCTTAACCTTTCGCCGATAGGTGTGGGCAATCTTGTCAAACATCGTCGTGATGGGGATAGATCATTGCAATTATTGATCTTGAAAGAGGAATTCCTAGTAAGCGCGAGTCATCAGCTCGCGTTGATTACGTCCCTGCCCTTTGTACACACCGCAGGTCGCTACTACGGATTGAATGGTCTAGCGAGACCTTCGGATTGGCACCGCTCCGGCCTGCAACGGCTGAGGTGGAACGCCGAGAAGTCGTTCAAGTTCGATCATTTAGAGGAAGTAAAAGTCGTAACAAGGTTTCCGTAGCTGAACCTGCGGAAGGATCATTACCGAAATCGAGGCTAGCTCTTCCGAGAGCATCGAATGGCTCTTGACCTATTCGTCAAAGCTATGCGAACCACTGTGAACCCGTACCGATCTGTGTGAGGTGACCAGAGACAGGTCAGACTGGCAGGCTGCAGTCCCTGTCGCCTGTGCTTAAATGGCAGGCGTTTTCCTGTCGGCCTCACATGGAGTTTTTTAGTGTTTATATTTTTCAAACTTGAAATTCATGAGTTGGAATTATTGACTTTAGTCAATAGTTGGAAATGAAAAGTCAGAGACAACTTCTAACGGTCGATCTCTTGGCTCGTGCATCGATGAAGAACGCAGCCAGCTGTGATAGGTAGTGTGAATTGCAGAACTCAGCGATTCATAGAATCTTTGAACGCAAATGGCGCTCCTGGGTTCTCCGGGGAGCATGTCTGTCTGACCGTCATGACAATGACCTACGCACCCATCATCCTTGCGATGTTTGAGTGCGGCGTTGAGACTTTGTGGCCACCGTCATCGGGCACAGTGCTGCGTGTCTTGAAATTGAGCAGTTTGTAGCGTGACACAACCACAGTCCGGCTAGCCTCGCACATATCAAAGGGCAGCAAAACGGGCTCTCGACGGCCCTTGAAAATCTGAGGGAGTGATTGATTTTCACGTCTGTTCGTACTCATAACCGCAGCAGGTCTCCAAGGTGAGCAGCCTCTTGTTGATAGAACAATGTAGGTAAGGGAAGTCGGCAAAATAGATCCGTAACTTCGGGATAAGGATTGGCTCTAAGGGTTGGATCTGTCGGGCTGGGACTTGAAGCCTGCGGTCCAATCCTCGACTGGCCGTGGCTCGCAAGGGCTATGGCTGGACTTGGACGAGACTGTCGGTGAATTGGCCCAGCTTTGCCAGCAATGGCAGTTCGGTAGGCAGTTGACAACCAGCTTAGAACTGGCACGGACAAGGGGAATCCGACTGTTTAATTAAAACAAAGCATTGCGATGGCCGGAAACGGTGTTGACGCAATGTGATTTCTGCCCAGTGCTCTGAATGTCTAAGTGAAGAAATTCATCCAAGCGCGGGTGCACGGCGGGAGAAACTATGACTCTCTTGAGGAGATAACACCAGGACAACCAAATAAGGAAACAAGAGATTCGATCAATGATGAGTATTCTAGATGGATAGAGTCCCTCAACATCCCCATAACATCAAGAAAAAGACCCCCAAAAAGAACAAAACAGCTATCAGAAAATGCCAGGACGAGGGGTAGACAACAGTACACAGAAGTACAAAGACTGTATAAAAAGGATAGATCACGTTCAGCAGAAGAAGTCCACTCAGGAAACTGGAGTAAACAGAAGAAAGAGCCAGTCCCACTAAGCGAAATGGGAGGCCCATGGAGAAGTATTATGGAGAAACCATCAAAGGAAGATAAAAGGAAACCTATACCCATTTCACCCCCTGTCTGGTCTCTGATGCGCCCAGTTACCCCAGCAGACGTCTATGAAACCATAAAGAAAACCAGCAAGTCCTCACCTGGCCCTGATAGCATCCAACACAAGCATCTCAAAAAGATTAGCCATGATGCCCTTGCCGCTCACTACAATCTTTGGCTTTATTCCTCTTGTCAGCCTCAGGTACTCAGCACAGGGCGAACTATCTTCATTGAGAAAGAGCTAAATACCACTGACCCCCTCAAGCACCGTCCAATAACAATCTCATCATTCATCATTCGCATCTTCCACAAGATCATTCGCTACCGCATTGCTAACTAGCTAAATTGGAACTGCAGACAGAAGGGTTTTATGGATGGCGACGGAGTAGCACAGACTATCA
>JACTAT010000045.1:1523665-1566165 GCA_014526335.1 Chrysaora quinquecirrha | reverse complement strand
ATGCAGCATCTAGCACCAATAACAGAGCCAATTGAGGACACTGAATCGCCTATAAACAGACAAAGTGACCCAGCCCGGCTAAGTGAACACCTTCAGGAGCAGCTGCAAGAATTTAGCCAATTCTACACTAAAACTATCAATCCACGGAGGCCATCATCGTGCATGTCTGACGGCACAGCAAAGCGACACCAGGATCATATTAGAGAGTTCCTGAAATGTGTTGAAGCAGATAAAAGAAGACCAGCAATGCTGGACGATGTAATGGACATTGCCACTGCATGGGGATTCACTGAAGATCGAACCAGAGGTCTCAGCAGCGGCACTGCAGCCAATTATGTGCAGAGTTTGATTGCCTTGGCAAAGTGCAATCGAAGAAGCACAAATACAAATGGCAAGTGGGACCAACTACCCAAAGTTGCACAGCTAAGGCATATGCAGAATCAGCTGCAGGTAGAGTTCAAAATGGTTTATAGATTGAAATTTTTTCGTTGCATTCAACTCTGTCACTAAAATATCTGGTGCCATATTTGCTATAATTTTACTTTAGTCATTTCCACAGAGTCTGTACAATTTTGAACTGAAGAAAAAAGACCCAATGAAGAATCAAAGGCGATGTTTTGAATGGGAGCAAGTCCTGAAAATTCTTAGAATAATGAAAGAAAAACTAAACACGCAAACAGAGGAAGGTGCAAAAAAGTCCAGGCTTCGGCTTTACCACCATTTTCTGATACGGTTGATATTTGCTACTGTTAGCCCTTCAAGAAACCAGGACATGATGAGACTTTGAGTAGCACAAGGTAGTCCGCCTAGCAAAGAGGATGACAACAACTGGGTCATATTAAATGAAGATAGCTCTACCGATATGGTTGTTTACCCCTTCAAGAAGAAGAAGACTATTTTGAAGATCAGGTTGTTGAAGCTATCAACACACTACGTGACAAGGTTCATGAATTCTTAGAGAATGGAAGTGGTTGGATATTTACAAGGTATACCAAACTGCAAGTGAAGATGTTTGATTATGATGCAATTCGTGGTGGAAAGTATTTGCAACTACCTGCTTACATCAAAAACAAGCAAGCCATCATCAATGTACAGGACAGAGACGATAAATGCTTCATCTGGGCAATTCTATCCACTCTGCATCCCAATCGCAGAATCCAGGCCTCAGCTCTACCATGATTTTCTGATACTGTTGATGTTTACTACTGTTAGCCCTTGAAGAAACCAGGACAAGATGAGACTTTGAGTAGCACAAGGTAGTCCACCTAGCAAAGAGGATGACAGCAACTGGATCATATTAAATGAAGATGGCTCTACCGATATGGTAGTTTACCCCTTCAAGACGAAGAAGACCTACAGCCGCAATACCATAAAAGTAAGTGATTATGACTTGTGGATTGTGGACAGGCATTTAAGAATCTTTATAGCAGACTACTGTTCATTCGACCGTCTGGTGAGCCATTTGATACATCTGCCTCATACTCAAAATACATAGAAAAGGCATTGGAAAGCACAACGGCGTACAAAAACTTACAACAACCGCATTAAGAAAAGCCCTCGTTAATTGGCTAACAAGAGCAGAAAAAAGTGATGAGGTCTGGCAGTCCATGGCAAGCCTAAGAGCCATTCAGTGCGCATGCAGCGTCTAACACACAATGCGATGGATTCAGTGCAGAAGATACGAAAGGCAGCTGATCACATGTCATAAAAGACTAAAGAGTCACTAGGCATGTCAACAGGAGAATCCTGTGAAGAGTTGTGCCTGCCATGTCGCGACCAAATTGTTGCAACAGTTGCAGGGGAGTCAACATATTCCAAGCCAGTGATAGATCTCAGCCAAGTCCTTGGCTTCAACCTTGAGAGGAAAACTTGGAGGTTAGCTGAGCTTGTGCAGTGTGGCAATCCAACATGCTTTAAGATGGAAATAGGGTCAATGTCTGTGGACCGTCTAAGTGAAATAGTACATCCAATCGATGTAGTTTATTTGGGAGGGGATAACACCTACATACTCAGAACACCAAGAAGAGAAATACACCAGTTTGCATGCCACTATGATGGCACGAATTAATTGGTGACTTTGCTGGCACAGATGACGTCCTCCGGTGTAAAGCCACCATGTCGCAGTGGTATCAGTCTTCTCGGGAACCCATGCGTGATCTCGACGGTGATATCTGACCACTCTGGTGCGTTCAAGCTCATGAAGTTGCCCAATATCTCAACTCTGACCTTGTCTAAGTTGGGATCATAGTGTGGACAATCCACGCATCAAACAGCATCACTAGGAGACATTTCTCGGAAATACTCTGGTCTTCCAAGTCGAAAAGACGCACGTATGGCTATTGCTGCATTATCCAAAGAAGTGTGTCTTGTTCAAGGCCAGCAACATTTTCATCAATTACTTTCGCCAAGCAGGTTTTTCTGATTTTGTAATATGTCGATAGGTTTAGCTCAATGGCGTGCAGGAATAGGGAATTTTAATGCCATTTCTTTGATAGTTCGCTACAGGACTGTCTCATTTTTGAACTCTTCCTCCCGGTCTAACATGTTATAAGTACCCTGTCCTTGTTTGTTCTCATATTCCCTGCGTGTCTAGCTATCGCAATATTCATAGTTTCTGTTTTCTCTTATTTCCCTTGTTTATCCCACTGCAATATCAATGGCCTAGCCCTCTCAATCTGACTATATTCAGGGGCAAAAGCATTACTTTATTCTTTTGTTTTGTTGTTTCTGCAGCTTTCAAAGCGCATTTGTTGTTATTTGTTACAGTCAAATATGTTGATATAAAAATTGTGACAGTTTTGTGGATTTTCTCATTAGAATTCTTTTGCAACAATTTGCTAACAGCTCAGAGGTTAGCATTGTTAATGAGCGGTAATGTGCACCCAAACCCGGGTCCCCTAAGTACATCTTTCAAATTTTGTCATTGGAATTTGAATAGCATTCTGGCGAGCAATTTGATAAAACTGTCACTTATTGAGGCATACAACTCTATTCATAATTTTGATTTGATTGCCTTTTCTGAAACATATTTGAATAGTTCGGTAAACGATGAGGATATACCTCTAGCGGGTTTTAGTTGCAATATTTTCAGACATGACCATCCAAGCAATACAAAGCGTGGCTGTGTATGCCTTTACTACAAAGAGAATATGTGCATTAAGCAAAGGTCTGACCTGCAAATCTTAGACGAATATGTTGTTGCTGAAATAACAAGTCAAAGGAAGAAAGTTTTTTTCGTTGTCTTATATCGGTCACCCAGCCAAACTGTCCAGCAATTTAATGACTTTCAGGATGGTGTGGAATTAATGATTTCTAAAATCAAAGCATTGAAACCCCATTGCTTGATCATCACAGGTGATTTTAACTGTAGGTCCAATAAATGGTGGGATGTCGACAACGAAAATCCCGAGGGCACAGGACTAAATGACTTGCTTGATAGTCTTAATACGAGTCAGCTGATTAGTCAACTAACCCATTTTCGCCAAAATTCTCATAGCTGTATTGACCTGATTATTACAGATCAACGAAACTTAATTGTTGACTCAGGAGTCCATTCATCCTTACATCAAAATTGCCAGCATTAAATCATCTATGGGGTTACTAATCTACAGATTCCATCCCCGCCCCCTTTTAAGCCTCGTGTTTGGAAATACCACAAAGCGAATGTTGAATCTTTGAGATCTGATATCAGTCGTATAGACTGCGAGGATGAGTTCAGAGACTTAGACAGTAAGGAGGCTACAAGTTGTTTTACAGGAAAGTTTCTGGGTCTGGTTTTCACTCATATTCCGAATTCTGAAATCGTATGTAATGCCAATGACCCGCCCTGGATTACTAAACATGTTAAAAACGCCATTCGTCGGAAGCATAGAATATACAGGAAATATGTCAACAATGGCAGGAAACCTAGAGAGTGGGGACATGTAAAACTAGTCCGGAACAAAACTACCCGGATAATTGACCAGGCAAAGGAAGGTTATTTTGAAAGTCTCGGCGAGAAGTTGTGTGATCCATCAAAGGGTATAAAAGGTTATTGGGAGACCATTCATAAGATACTAAATAAGAACAAAGTCACATGTACTCCACCATTGATTGAAAATGATATATTCTACACTAATTTTACGGACAAGGCAAATATCTTAAATGAATATTTTGTTAAGCAATGTTCTTTGTTGGTCAACGATAGTAAGCTTCCAGATTTCCTACCTTATAGAACCAACTGTAGGTTAGGACATGTTGAAATCTCTGAGAGAAAAATCGTTGAAATAATCAATCAACTTAATACTAATAAGGCACATGGGTGTGATGATATATCCATTCAAATGTTGAAGTTATGTGCTCTCGAATGCAGCAAACCGCTGAAGATAATATATGATAAGTGCCTTCAATCTGGTCATTATCCCGCCATGTGGAAAAGGGCAAATGTTGTTGTTATCCACAAAAAAGGCAATTGTCAACTCAAAACGAATTACAGACCAATTTCACTGCTTCCAATTTGTGGAAAAATTTTTAAAAAAATTATTTTTGATGAAATTTATAAGCATTTGTCTGAGAATGATCTCATTTCGCCCAATCAATCAGGTTTTCGGCCAGGTGACTCCACTATAAACCAACTTCTCTCCATAACTCACGAGATTTATAAAGCGTTTGAGGATCATCGTGAAACAACAGCTGTCTTTTTAGACACATCAAAAGCCTTCGATTGGGTTTGGCATGAGGGCTTCTTCTTAAACTCAAAGCTAATGGTATTGATGGACCTTTGTTTCTTCTCATCAAAGATTTTCTCTCTGAGAGATTTCAGCGTGTCGTATTAAATGGTAAAATGTCGTCCTGGGGGCGTGTCTCAGCAGGTGTTCCTCAAGGATCTGTCTTTGGACCACTCTTCTTCCTGGTCTATATCAATGATCTAGCCGAGAATGTCTCATCCCATGTAAAACTATTTGCTGATGATACCTCTATGTTTCAAATAGTTTCAGACTTGAACTTATCTTTTCAAATTTTAAACAATGGTCTTTCCGTTATACAAGATTAGGCCTATCGCTGGAAGATGAGCTTCAACCCAGATCCAATCAAGCAGGCAAAAGAAGTAATGTTTTCAAGCACAAGAACAAAAGATCCTCATCAACCACTCAGTTTCAATGATTACCAAGTAAACATAAAAAAGCGTCATAAGCATTTAGGTCTCATTCTGGATGAAAAACGTTTGCCAAGCACGTTAGGGAGGCAATAGTAATGGCAAAACGAGGAATTGGAATTGTCCATTTTCTTTCCAAATATGCTTCAAGGGACATACTTGATCAAATGTACAAACTATTTGTCAGACCACATTTAGATTATGGAGACATAATCTATCATGATCAATGTATTCCTCTTTCTCGCAAATTAGAGTCTACTCAGTATCAGGCAGCTTTGGCAGTTAGTGGTGCATGGAAGGGTACAAACATGGACAGACTCCTTGAGGAACTTGGCTGGGAGACGCTTAGCAATAGACGATGGTACCGAAGACTTTGTCTCTTTTATAAAATAATTAATAATCAAACTCCTTACAACCCTGGAAGACCCAGTTATCAAAGGCTTTGAGCATTTGATGAGTTCAATAGAGGGTGGCATCAAGAAGAAACCAGATTCAAGGACGGTTGCTTCACGTATAGTCAAAAGTAAAAGAGCCATTGAAGCAAAGCACACCACAACCACAACAAATGCAGATAAAAGTAAGGTAGAAGTTTTGTTGAAGCCAAATTTGGTAAATGAAGGGTTAAAGACTTTCGGAATCATAATCAACAAGTAGCAATTAAAGTTTATTTTCTCGCTCTAATATAATTTTGCAATTTTCTCATGAATTTGACAGTATGCCCTGCACTGAATATGCGTTAATACAAAAAGCTAAATTAAAATATGGACATTGGATAAAATCACTAAGAAAGTCACTAACGAGAAGACAATGGGAGAAAAAAGAAGAAGATTCCCAGCGGTTACTCACCCCTGAAGACTCTAAGGCATTTGACAACAGCCCTTTCTGCCAGTATATGCTTCATGCTTGACACAGGCAAAAATTTGGCTGAAAGAAAGCTTAATCACCTGCAATCGCTGTGGAAAAAGGAGGATGAATTTGAAAGATCCATGAATACCATAACAGCCCAGTTGCAAAAGTTGCAACAGAAAGAACTATTCATTCTTTAGGGCTGTGGGTGAAAAGTCTGTCACGGAGCTATTGCCCTGATTGCAGCTCCTTGCTTTTTGACTATCTCATGCCAGGTTTCAAATTGAATAAGAAGTGCGAATGTAAAGCCAGTTGCCAGTGCAAAGAGAGCAATTAAATTGTTCCGCGTATAGAAGACATTCCTGCAGAGCTACAGACTTTAAAATCTTTACATCTCCGAGCACTGAGACCTTTTGATGTGGATACTGGAAAGTATCAGCGATTAAAGTATGGATATCGTAAAAAGACAGCCCTCTTGAAACTTACATGTTTCAAGATAACAGTTCCCCAGAAAAATAGGTCTATACCAGACCCTGCTGATTGCCTTATCTGTGAAAATGCATTTCAATACCTGATGCGCAGTAATTTGTCCGTGTATAAATTTCTCCATGATATTCGTAATGATCTTGTCAGTCGTAAAGATGAACCAAACTTTGTGTTTTCGACAGATGGCTTTACAAAACCATTACTGGTCCCATCAATTCTGCATGGATGAACAGCACATTAACTGACTCGGCAACAGCCTTTTACTCTTTACAACACAAACTTTTCTCCACCGGCTACTGGGACTGGCAACATCGGTATCTTGTAGATGCAGTTTGGACTAGTCATATATTTAGTTATAATCATATTCCCAACAAGAATAATGTGAAAACTTATTTCTACCGTTTCGAATTTCAAAAAATGAGCACAGTACACATCCACTTACTTGTGTGGCTCAACAACATAGCTTATATTGACTATCAGCACATACGTGGCGATTTACCCACTCATTATCCTTCAATTTTCTACTGTGTCAACAAGTATCAACAGTTTCACAAGTCTAGCCTTCCTGTATATGACGGTACCAATACAGTTGATATAGTTGAGGTGCACAGCTCTTGCGCCTTTCTTACTCTCCTGAATCATATAGCCAGGGAGTACGGGGCTATATAGACCCGCCCTTGCAAACTCTTCATTGCTCTATGGATGTGCAAACAACTAATTGGAAAGGTATGATACTAAAATATGTCTCCTCTTATGTCTCCAAAGAGAAATAATGTTTTCACAATGATGCATTCTATTGCAAGACCATTAGACCTCAACTGCGGCAATCGGGTATGAAATGTCTGAAGACATTTGCAAGCCAGAGGTGTCTCTTCTCTTAGCATCTAAAAAAGTATCTTGGACAAATGCCTCCCGTAAAAAGTTTCTTGTTCCTGATTCAGTTGAGAAGGGGAGAGGCAATCCTGTCATCCAGAAGTATTATGCCACAAAACCGCAGCATGATCGGCTCTCCTTTCATCAGTTGCTACGTCTTGTAGAAGAAACGAGTCCTATGTTATCTGAATATCCACAAGAAAAGGTCGTTCTTGTGGGTTTGATACACGACTCCCTTTTCAACCCTGTCTATTTCTTGCAGTATACGTTATCCTTTCTCCCACATAGAGCAATTGATGTCATTTTGCCTAATGCCACTGACATTCTGCCACAAATTCTTTATCTCAATAAAGCTGTACAATTGATGCCCGATACCTTGCATGATCCGTCCCAATTGAAATCCACACTAGACAATGAGGGACATAAAACGCTACTTCATCGAAACTGTCTTGTCCTATTTGGAGAGCTTGATTGCTTTGAATAATATGTACCGCAGACAACTTCTCCCAATTCCTTAAACAACTTCACAGGCTTCCTCTTTTCACCAACGTGTACAGTTGCAAGGAAGTCCGATGGTTTTTTACACTTACTTCTGTAATATTATGACCGCTAAGGAGACATTGTTATTCACTGTTTCAACTATGAAGAGTATGATGGGAAGAAATTCCCTCTTCTCCAAGGAAAGCCTGGCAGAAGTCCAAGTTTCACAATTGAAACATGCATTGAGTATTGCGTGAACAAGGATTACAATGTGTGTGTTGCTCTTCACACTGCAACATTGGCTTGCACATATAGACATAAATTTGGTAAGGACATTGCATGTGATACTGTTCATGGTCTTTTCAAGCTGCAGTCTAGACACAACTGTGACCCTCAGATCAACTTGATTCTAAGCAGGTATGATTTTTCTTCATCGACGAGATTTCACATGTCTCTGTTGATGTCTTCCATCATATTCTTCATACTGTTACAATGTTGTTGACAAGACCTGTCGTTGTGCAGAGTAGGGACTTCGCCCCACAGCAACCCCTGTCTACAATTGGAAATCGTACTGTGCAGGTATGAAATATAATGTCCTGCTCACCTTGCATATCATACGTCTCCAAGTTCTCCCTAAGTACTCAGTTCCAGACACCGTACCGCCAGTTGCTCCATTTCCTTCATCATATTAGGTATGAACCTCCAGCAAAGGGAATGTTGGAGTCATTGACCGCTGACAGAGTCCTCTGTCCAACCAGTGACATGGATGATAGCATCTACACGAAATTGAAAGAACACCCTGATGCCACTCTTATTACAGTGAACAGAAAAGCAGCTATTTTCAGCAATGATGTTATTGTAAAAAATATTTTCCTTACTCAACCATTAGCCCTAGCCGTAATGGATGATGAAACTCTTTCACCAATTCGCTATGGTATGAAACTTCTCCTCACTCAAAATGTCAACAAATCTATTGGTTTCGTGAATGGACAATTTATAACTGTCCAATCTGTATCATCTAATACGATAATAGCACTTCACCCCATGGGAAATATTATCAACATCTTCGGTGTTACCAGCAAAGTAGGTGATATACCAGTCACTAGGTATCCATGTTTTCCAGGTTATGCAACAACTATCAGCAAAATGCAAGGGCAGACATTAAGAAAAGTCATTGCTCTTCAAGACATCCTTAAACCAACAGCACTTCTCCATTCTCAATGACAATTGAATGCAATAAATAGCAATTAATTAAACCCTTATATCAATGACACATCATGTAAACATACATATTTTAGATGAGTAAACAAGCACAACATATTCAGTCATGCATGTTAGCATACAACATTGTAGCAGCGTCAATGTATTATGTAATTGCAATTATGTCTCTCCTCTCCATTCCTCTTCTTCTCATATAGGCTCTTCTTTTTCAGATGAATAGATCCAACAACAAGACAGCCAAAGGCCTGCATTATTTTTCGCACTTCCCCAAGAACTTCTTGGCAAACTATGGGCGTGCTCAACCTTTGCCACCAAAATATAATATCTTCGACTGGCTCAGACCAGAAGGTTGCGAGTGGCTGCGTCAACCACGTGTCGCATCATCAAAGTTGTCCGCAACAATCAAAGAGAATTTAAACTTGATAGCCGAGGAAACCACATTCTTTGATGGAGTGAAAGCAGCTGCCTTCATAGGCAATCTGGGGCCTTTCTCGCAGCTGCTGAAAAGGTTCCACAACGATTAAGAGGGGGAAAATAAAGAAGATGACAAACACAACCTGCTGACAACCCTTATTAACCCCGGACCTGAACTCAACTCCCAAATGTCTGCTTCCATGGAGCTAGGAACAGCATTGTTCTCCATGGGCATCAACTTAAAGGCTGCTCAGGCCCTTGTCAGTTCTCCAGACGAATATGGGAACAGGCTATCATTTGCACCAAATCCAGACCCCAAATTCAACACATCAGAAAACCTCAATGACCTTATCCCACTACTACACCAAACGAAAAATATCCCTGCACAACAAGACAACTCAGACATGGCTCACCTTCTGCGAATGCACAACAGCCGCATTGCAGCTTCCACACAATAGACATTATCAGAAGAACTGCTCTCATTCAACTCCAGCAACCCAATCCAGCAAACAACCTGCCCAAACTTAGTGTCACTTTGCCATCTATTTTCGCCTTATGAGCTGTCACAACCATGACCACAATACCAACTACAGTTCTGCTATCATCACCACAAACCACACCAGTGACATACAATCCCATGCAACATGCAAGTCCATACATTTTAAATACACCCCATTCATACCAACCCCAAGCAATACCCTCTCAACACATTACTCAGCAGACTCATACAGCACCACCATATCCAACCAATCCACTGCAGCCTTTCAATCTCACTACCACTCCTCTCTCACTACCACTATATATGCATGAAGAACAACAATCTATCATATCAACAACAACCACAATTTCAAAAGCACATGCAATCAGTCCAGACATGTCCCCATTCACCACGATTTCAGCTCCTTCAACATATCCACGATTTCATAATGCAGCATCTCCAGTTACCACCAGCATTCCAGCAGCGCCTGCCACTCTTCTCTCCCAACCAATTTCACACACTTGTTTCACACTTCCTACAACTGTGCCACTATTCCAGAACGCAACCTTTGCAACCACTACAACAGCTCAAAAACAAATCAACCTCCCCACCAATAACCCACCAGCAACAATTTCCGAACCTCACACACAAACTGTTCATACATCTAAGAGAGACAGTCCCATTTCCCATACAATAGGCAAGCCTCGGAAACGTCGACTGGTCTTTCAAAGTGATGATGATGAATCTATACAGCCAAAAGTGCCGGACCTATCTGCAGATGCCAAAGCAATGGAAATTCCAGTTCCTCCGACTTCTTCCAAAAAGGGGAAGGAGAAAAAGACACCCGACGAGGAGATGCTTGATCATAAACCAAAAACGAAGAAGAAGAAGAAGCATGACAGGGAGGCACAGGAGCTAACAAATGACACCTTTGAACCCTGCACCCCAAACAAAAAGAAAAAGGCAAAGAAACATTAACATCTTCTGAATTCTTTTCATGCAGATGAAACTTTGATTCTCTTTTATTATCATAATGTTCTCTTATCAATTTTTTTACAGTTTCTTCAGCTCAATATTTTTATAAAATGCATTTACAACATTCATTGCATTTACAAGATTTTCCGCTGCCAAATTCTGTGTTGTAATTTCTAAATTTCTGCATCTCTGCCCCATTCCCTCATTTCCCTCCCATCCCCTCCAGTTCTTGCCCGTAACTCTGCAAATGTTTCAACATATGCTCACCAAACAATGTACACGGCATACATCTTTACTGTCACAGAGCAACCCACAAAGTAACACAGCATCTTAATTCACGATTTAATGCGGGTTTGGCGGGTGGGTGTGAAGCAGCTAAAATATTAGCAAAGTGATCATCCCTCTGGTAACTTTTCTTTCTTTCTATTGATGGGTCTAACAGAGATGACAAAAATGTTACAGACTTTCGTTTCAGGGATTTAGAGTAAGTAAACTGGAAAAATTACAGGACCTGACTGAATGCATGAGTGATAATTCTTGTCTGAAAATAAAAATTTTCTACAAAATGCAAGACTGCTCCACAAAAACACTTAGATAGGGTTGTAGATCAAGGCTTTCTCTATCTACTGATGTCTCTCACATCAAGTTTTAAAATAAAATTAATTTTCTAATACAGACTTTTGTTTCACTCATTTACAGCACCTAAACTAGAAGAAGGTGGAGAACCCAATTCGACTGTTTTTTTGCAGATGACATTTTTTTGCAAATGACTATTTTTCTCAAGCAGTGCAGCCTTGCTTACAAAAACACTCATATAGGCTTGTGGAGCAAGCTCTTCTCTATCTACTGATGTGTCTCACAAAACTGTCACATTTAGGACTTTTTTCTTATACAGACTTTGCTTTTTCTGAATTACAGCACCTAAACTAGAAGAAGATAAAGAACCTGATTTGACTGCATCCGTGTAAATTTCTTGTTGAAAATAACAGTTTTTTTAAAAAAATGCAAGCTTGCCCTATAAAAACACTTAGACAGGGTTGTAGAGAAAGCGTTTCTCTATCTATTGATGTATCTAATGTAATGTGCATAAGATAAGTTTGTGTCTTATACAGACTTTTGTTTCACTGATGTATGGCAGCTAAACTAGAAAAAGAATTTGACTGCTTCTCTGGAAATGTCTTCTTGAAAATAGCATTTGTCAAAGAAATGCAGGCTTGCCCAGCAAAAAGACTTAAACAAGGTTTTAGAGCAACATGTTTCTTTCTATTGATGTGTCTAACAGAGATGACAAAATATGTTTGATTTTTTGTCTACAGACTTTCGTTTCAAGAATTTACAGTAAGTAAACTGGAAAAAGTTATAGGACCTGACTAAATGCATGAGTGATAATGCTTGTTTGAAAATAAAAATTTTCTAAAAAATGCAAGACTCTCCCACAAAAACACTTAGATAGGCTTGTAGAGCAAGCTCTTCTCTATCTACTGATGTGTCTCACACAACTGGCGCAATTACAATTTTTTTCTTATACAGACTTTGGTTTCACTGAATTTCAGCACCTAAACTAGAAGAAGATAAAGAACCTGATTCGACTGCATCCCTGTAAATGTCTTGTTGAAAATAACAGTTTTCTAAAAAATGCAAGCTTGCCCTATAAAAACACTTAGATAGGGTTGTAGAGAAAGCTTTTCTCCATCTATTGATGTATCTAATGTAATTTGCATAATTTAAGTTTGTGTCTTATACAGACTTTTGTTTCATTGATGTATGACAGCTAAACTAGAAAAAGAATTTGACTGCTTCACTGGAAATGTCTTCCTGAAAATAGCATTTGTAAAAAAAATGCAGGCTTTCCCAGCAAAAACACTTAGATAAGGCTTTAAAGCAGGCTTCTTTCTTTCTATTGATGTGTCTAACAGAGATGACAACAATGTTTCATTTTTACAGACTTTCGTTTCAAGGATTTACAGTAAGTAAACTGGAAAAAGTTAGAGGACCTGACTAAATGCATGAGTGATAATGCTTGTTTGAAAATAAAAATTTCAATAAAAATTCATGTCAAATGTATCGATGCTAGATGGCAACAACTGTTGGAATGCTATACTGGTGAAGACTGCATGGAGGTGTTGATGAACAGGCTAGAGGAATTGAATGAAGAAATCCGAGCAGTGTTCAAGAAAACCATGCCGATGATTAGATTAACACCCGGAGCAGTGTTTGGAATTGGGTTTAAAGCTGACAAAAGTTCATGGAATCATTGAATTCAAGCAAAGTCTATGGTTGAAAGAATACATTGATTTTAATACCCAGAAGAGAACACATGCAAGAAACGACTTTGAAAAAGATCTGTTCAAGTTGATGAACAATTCCGTGTTCGGGAAGACGATGGAAAACGTAAGAAATCTTTGTCGCTTTGAAATCTGTACTGATGGAGAAGTCTTGAGAAAATTGGTAAGAAATCCAAACTTTTATGGAGTAATTGAAATCAATGAAGACACGCTTTTGGTTGAGAAAAAGTTGACAAAAGTTACATTCAACAAACCAATGTATATTGTTTCAGCATATTCGATATTAGCAAAATATTGATGTATGATTTCCACTATAACTTTGCAAAGCCAAACCTTCCAAATGTTGAGCTATGCTACATGGACACTGACAGTTTCATCTATGACATACCAATGTCAAAAGATCAAGTCGATAAAGTATTGAAAGATCACGAAGATGGATTCGATTTCAGCAATTATGATAAAGAACATCCAAATTACTCTACAAGAAACAAGAAAGTTATTGGAAAATGAAAGACGAGCTTGGTGGTGTGAGAATGAAAGAATTTGTTGGATTGAGATCAAAGATGTATAGCTGTCAAATCGATGATGGAAATACAATCAAAAGAGCAAAAGGAATCAAAAAGCATGTTGTGAAGAAGCAAATGAAGCATGAAGATTATGTGAAAGTTTGATGGAAATGAGAGTTGATGCACACACTCAACGCAACATTGGATCACACTGTCACACCATATACACTACGGAAAGAAAAAAGACATCGCTGAATCCCATTGACGATAAAAGATACATTCTTGACGATGGATTTAACACGCTGCCATATGGGCATTATTCGCTAGAAAGACGCTGAGAAAAGAAAAAACATTGATTGAACTGTTTTAACAAACTGTTGTAACACTATTCTAAACTGTTTTAACAAACTGTTGTAACATTATTCTAAACTGATTTAACAAAATATTGTAACGAACTGGCAAAATCTTAGTTCTTTTCTTATACACACTTTTGTTTCAACAACCTTCAACACCTAAGCTGGAAAAAGGTAAGGACCGAACTCAACTGCATGATTGAAAATGTGCTTTTGAACATAAAAAATTTCTAAAACATGCAGGCTTGCCTCATAAGAACACTTAGAAAGGTTGGTAGAGCAAGCTTTTCTCTACTTATTGATGTCTCTCACAGAACCTGAAAAATGTAGGTTCTTTTTCTCATTGTGGAAAAAAACAATTTTTTAGAAAATGCAAAATTGTGCCACAAAAAATTGTGAAATGGGGTTGTAGAGAAATCTTTTCTCTATCTACTGATATGTCTCACAGAACTGGCAAAATTTAAGTTTTTTTTCTGATACAGACTGTTGTTTCACTGATTTATGGCACCTAAACTAGAAAAAGATAACGAACCTGATCTGAATGTATAAATAAAAGTGTCTTCTTGAAAACTAAAATTTTCTAAGAAGTGGAGCCTTGCCCAACAAAGACATTTTGATAAGGTTGCAGAGCAAGCTTTACCTCTATCAACTGATGTTTCTCACATAAACTAGCAAAACTCAAGTGCATGACATGGTTTGTGTTGTTGTAAAAAAATAATATTGTAAAAAAATGCAAGACTGCCCTGAAAAAATTTATATGGAGTTGTAGAGTTAGCTTCTCTATATCTATTTATGTGTCTCACAGAACTGGCAAAATAATTTTTTTTTCTTTTACAAGCAATTGTTTTCCTGCTTTATGGCACCTAAACTAGAAGAAGGTAGAATTGATTCGAGTAAAGGAGTGGAAGGGTCTTGTGTAATTAAGAATTTTCTAAAAGATGCAGGCCTGAGCCATAAAAAACTTAGACAGGTTTGTAGAGCAAACTTTTCTCTTTCTACTAATGTGTCTCACAGAGCTGGCAAAATTCAAGTTTTTCTGTCATACAGAATATTGTTTCACTAATTTATGGCACCTAGACTAGAAGATGATAAAACGCTTGACTCAACTGCACGACTGGAAGGGTCTTGTGTAAGTAACAATTGTCATAAAAAATGCAGGGTTGTAGAGCAAGCTTTTCTCTATCTTGTTATGTGTCTGACACAACTGGCACAATAAACCATTTTTTCCTCATACAGACTTTTTTCACTTCTTTACAGCACCTAAAAACTAGAACATGGTAAAGAACTTGGCTCAACTGCATGAAAGAAAATGTCTTTGTAATTAAGAATTTTCTAAAAGATGCAGGCTTGCCCCACAAAAAAAACTTAGATAGGTTTGTAGAACAAGTTTTTCTCTATCTATTGATGTGGCTCACAGAAATTGAAAAATTTAGGTTTTTTTCTGATACATACTGTTGTTTCACTGATTTATGGCACCTGAACAAGAAGAAGATAACAAGCCTGATTTGAATGTATAAATAAAAGTGTCTTGTTGAAAACTAAAATTTTCTAAAAAGTGGACCCTTGCCCAAGAAAGACATTTTGATAAGGTTGTAGAGCAAGCTTTACCTCTATCAACTGATGTTTCTTACATAAACTAGCAAAACTCAACTGCATGACATGGTCTGTGTTGTTGTAAAGAAATAATATTTTAAAAAAATACAAGACTGCCCCGGAAAAAAAATTATATGGAGTTGTAGAGTCGAATTAGCTTCTCTATATCTATTTATGTGTCTCACAGAACTGGCAAAATTCCTTATACAAGTAATTGTTTTGCTACTTTATGGCACCTAAAATAGAAGAAGATAAAACACTTGATTCGACTGCATGAGTGGAAGGGTCTTGTGTAATTAAGAATTTTCTAAAAGATGCAGGCTTGCCCCATAAAAAGCAAAGACTGATGTGTAGAGCAAACTTCTCTCTTTCTATTGATGCATCTCACAGAGCTGGCAAAATTGAACTGAACAGACAGGTTTACCATTACAATCTTTCCCTTTCTTATTAATCTTCTTCAATTCTGTCTTTGTATTGTTTCAACTTATTGTTGTAATGTGTTATCCATTCTTCTTTTGTTTTGTTCACCAAAATGAAGAGGAAGGCTTCTTATATACGGAAAAAAATTTGAAACTGTGATGAGATTTCAAATGATGGAAAATTATCAACAAAAGATGGTAGGCTGATACCATTTAGTCCCAAGAGGACTTCGTCGGATTCCAGGGTGAATAGTATTGAAGAAGAGTTATTAATAATTATGAATTTGAAACAAATCCATTCGTTGTTGTCAGGTTGGCTTTGAAGGATTTCATATTCAACCTTAGAAGTATTGTTGCATTTAATATGAATCCACCTATTCTACTCAGCAAAAAAACTGCATTTTGATTTTCATTTGCATTTTTTTCACAAATGTGACAAGGAAATCCCACTTGTTTTTTTATGAGTTTATAGCCAAGTTTGATTTTTTCAATGACAGAATAAATTTTCTTAGTCAAGCAGGACATCTGGTTATCTTAATGATGAAAATCTGAAAGGAAAACAAAAAAAATTTTAAATGAATAGAGAATAAAAAAAAACAGACAAAGAAAGAAATTAATCCCTATTATTTTGATACTTCACTTTAGACACTTTAATCCGTATCATTTTGATACTTCAGTTTACACACTCATCGCTTGAGAAAGGGTGAGGTGTACTCGTTGTTTTTTTGCATCCTGTTTAGGACTTTCAGTGCTTGAGAAAGACTGGGTAGTTCCCCCTTCTCCCCCTGAAATGTAAGCGAGGCTCTTGATAACACAAACAGGGTTTGAGGGGAATGCGAAATCTGTTCAAGAAAACAATCTTCGATTGTGGAAATCTGTCTCAAAAAACAAAAAGCTGATTAAAGAATCTAGGCCAACAAAAATGGTGGGAAAATAAAAAGTTTCTTTCTCATGCTCATTCTACTAGGAGGAGACATAGAATCCAATCCTGGACTGACAAATTGTCAGATCTGTCAAACAAAGCAACAAGGAGTGGAAAAAAACGTCTGCACTGCGTGTCAAGCTATTCTCCATTCTACAGATAGATGGATAACTGGCAATATCATTAATGCATCACAAGAACTCCTGAAAGATCAGTTTACCTCTTTCTCTGGGTTGCAGGACACAATAGTTATTGAAAGCAACAGGGTGGCAATGGTTGAAGGAGAGTTTATTCAGATTCTGCACAAGGGTGATCCAGGTTAAAATACTCTTTCAAATATTGCAGCAGGGGAGACAGGAGCAGTCAGTATTTACGATAGCTTGAATTGTTCCATCGGCCATGAAGAAGATAATTGCTGGGCTCATCATGCATCCTTCTGAGACATTAAGATGTGTCAATTCAAGGAGATCTCACAAGCTGTGGTGTTTTTGCCATTGCATTTGCAACTTCTCTCTGCTATGGACAAGATCCTAGACACTTGATTTTTGACAAAAGCTCAATTCACTGCCATCTCTTAGAATGTCTTGAAAAATCAGAAATGAGACTGTTTCCTGTGCAAGGATACAGATCACCAGCAATGGGTAGGATTGAGTCTTTCCGCATCTACTGCAAATGCTGCATGGCAAATGACCCTTCTGATCCAGATGAGTTCTTGTGCTGCAGTCTTTGCAGCAAGAAATACCACCCACAATGTGATGATGACTCAATGATGCACTGGAAAAACTCTGATGAAGGATACTGGCTTTGTTCTGAATGCTGGCCCCCAGCAGAAACAAAAGGATTCAGTATAACATCAATAACAGACAGCAAATAGTGACTGGCAGTTAAAAGTTTATTCTCTTCTTTAAAGGCGCAATGTAATAATCTCCTTCTTTGTTGATGACTTTCCCAACTGAGTTTATTCCTGGATGCTCCTCAAGTGTTTGTCATAACTCATCAGCTGATGTTTTTTTCCAAGATTGCTGATGTGGATTACTTTACCCTCTCTAATATTTCTCCAACCTTAGGAGTTAACATGATAAGTGAAATCAGTTAAGTCTTCAAAAAAATCCTGATATCATGCTTAAATGATCCAGTAAATATGGATTTCTTTGATTATGCTGGTCTTCAAAATGAAGAATTGCTAAACATACCTTTATTTGGCCTAATCTCAAAGACAAAAGTGGTCGGCCTTATTATTCTAGGCCAAACGCTAACACTGATGCAGTTCAGCATAAACATAAAATTAACAAAATTCATCCGTAAATAAACAGTGCATGTTATGTATTTCCATGTGTCAAAATTTGATGAAACTTCCATTTTGTCAGCGAACGAATTAAACTCTTTCCCCCCGACGCTTCTACTGCTGAACTCTCCACGAACGAAGGTCAAAGCTGCCACCGCCATTGCAACAGAAGTCCAGTGATTTTTTAACCTCCGCACTCTACGACGACTTGTTACAACTGAACTGATTTGATTTTGCGCATCGATTTTATAGTTTGATCGAACGTGACGTTCGAATTATTAACCAATCAGATTGCAGGATTTCTCGTTTCTAGAATCTTGTGGAACTTTCTGGAAACTTCTGGAAAATTCCAACCAATCAGATTGCAGGATTTCTCGCTTCTAGAATCTTGTGGAACATTCTGGAAAGTTCTGGAATGGAACTTTCTGGAAAGTTCTAGTTACCCAGATTGTTGGATTATTACGTCATTTTTTGAAAATCAGATTAGCGAATTTTTCTCTTCTTTCGTCTATGTTTTCTGGTTGTTTTCCTACCACCATTAAGTCGCTTTCTACGCTTTCTTCTCACACCTCCACCGGCTAATTTTCTTAAACCAGTCTCAACACCTAAACCAGTTGCAGCTATGGCACCGCCTTTTGCAGCTGCTTTTGCTCCTTTTAATGCGAATTTCTTTACGGCTTGTTTGCTAATATTTCTAGTCACTGCTCTTCCTCCTTGCTTAATTGCTTGTCTAACTGCTGCTCGCGCTAATGCGGACCCCATCTTTCTAGCATTTTCTAATGCCGTCTTCCTTTTATAACCACCTCTCATCAACTCGATTGCTTCCTGTCCGCCATCATTTTTTAACATATCATCAATAATCATTGAAGCAATAATAGTTCCTGCTAGTGATGCCATTATTTGAAATCGGATTTTTTAGCATATGCGAATTTATTCAGCATTTTCTTTGATACCCCAGCAGCTCTCCAGACTTCTCTAGGGATAAATTGTAAGGGTTTATCTTTTTTCCACCCCTTTTTCCTAATTCTTGGTTTCAATTCGTGCTGTAAGCCTGGTAATGGTATAATGCCAATCGCTGTTTTGACAATCCAATTTTGTAGGTTTTTAAAAAGACCTTTACCTCTAATTCTCTTTATGCGTCGTCGCTTTGTACGCTGTTTCTTTCTATCCTGCCTCTTACGCTTACCCATCTTTAATTACTAGGTGCATGCATTGTATTTATAAGAGATTTGAGATGACTTAGATATTCTTGTAAACTTTTATCAGATTTTCTTAAAGCCTTAATATACTTTTCTTGATCTTCCCATATTATACATTTATTAGACAGAAAACAATACAAGAGTTTCGCCAGTCTACCATTACCATCCGGAAAAGGATGTATTTGTAAAAAACTTTCGCAGAAATTCATGAGGTTGAATACTTCTATCATCTAAGAGTTTAGCAAGTTCTTTCTCAATATCTTCAGGTTTACAATATTCAAAGCATTCTTCATTGAAATATGTTATTCGAGGGTTTTGCGCAAATTCGCCATAGTTTTCATATATGATAAAGGAATGCGCTTCTTTTATTATACTAATTGTTAATCGATTGGTATATTCTCTAATAGTTTTCAAATAGATAGAGGCATCATGTAAATCACCAACTTCATTTTCTGTCTCGTTAATTGAATTTAACATTTCAACATAATACGATGTAATATGGAATAAATAGAGACAATCATTAAGCTTTTATAACTGATTTTTTAAAAAATGATGTAAACAGTTAGCGTTCTGGTGATGGGTCAATTCTTAACGTTACCCGTGCTGAGAGATTCCTCGACATTCTGTCCATCATTTCTTTGAATTCAATCATACGAATTAAAAAACTAGCGTTCTCATTACTATCGTTTGCAAACCTTGTTATTCTTGTCAGCAGAAAAGGATTGACCTCTTCTTCTTCTGGTGTATTATAATGCTGTTGACTTAACGCCTCGTAGCTCTCTTCAGAAATATCATCACTACCATAACCACTATCTTCACTATCATCAGCAACAAGTCCATAATCTCCGATATCTACATCATCATCGGGAGTGTTGAATGCTCTATCTGTTATCTCCTGAAGTGCTGTTTGCATCATTACATCGCGCACTATTGTAGGTCGTACTAGCATAGATTCTGAAGGCTGTATAACCATAGGTCCTGAAGATACTGAAGATTCTGAAGATTCTGAAGATTCTTGAGCAGCAGCCTAATAATAATAAAGAGAATATGAGACGATGTTCCAACCTTATAGGTATATTTAAATGAGTATAAATTATGCTTTTACAAATTACCTCTAGTATAGCAGCATTGTATGGTGTGAGTCTACACAGAGGACATGAATTCATTTGCACTCGCCATCTGAAATGAAAAAGAAATAAATAAATACTTGAAATAATTAGTATAAACAAATGTTTGAAATAATTATTATAGGTTTAAGTGAATGTTTGAAACAACTTACTGGTTTATGCATCCCAGATGAAAAACTTGCTGGCACTGCTGACATCTCGAGTAGTAAGCATCATTCGTCTCTGATGTTAGACAAATGGAGCAGTTGCTCTGAAATACTGACTCTCCTGGTTGCAGTCTGATCATTTGCTGCATGTTGACAATTGCTCTCCTCGCTCCAATCATCTTTTCTTCGAGACTTAAAACTAAACACAACAGGCCGCAGTAGGTTGAAGCAAAATAAAAACAACAAACTCAACGGTTTTGTGTGTTTCTAAAAGTCTTCAAAGAAGCCTTGGAAACAAGACTTTCAACCAATCAAATCGTTGTAAACTAGACCTAGTCTTCTTCAGAACTTTCTAGAAACAAGAGTTTTAACCAATCAAATTGTGTAAACTAGACCTAGTCTTCTTCATAGAAACCTTGGAAACAAGAGTTTCAACCAATCAAATCGCTGTAAGTTGGAAACATGGTCAATCAACCAATCAGATCTATCCTTCTTCAGAAAGTCATTCAAAAACGAGGCGTCACGTGACGAGGATTTTATCGCGGGAAAAATTAAAATTGGCGTCACGTCAGCAAATGCAAACACTCTTGGAAAATTTTCTCGGAATTTTGGTAAGTATCTTTAGCTTTTCTCTACTTTTTCTCAGAAAAGTGTTAGAAATACAGTTTTCTTACCATTTAAACTTATAATAAATGTTTCTTGCTTATTTAAGGATGTTTTATTTTTATTTACCTGACCAAAACTTATTCCAAAAGCCGTGAAACTTATGAAGCTTCGAGACCCAACCGGGCCTAAGAATCTTGACTTCAATTCTTTGTTTCAACTCTTACTTTTTTCATAGAAATACAGTTTTCTTACCATTTAAACTTATAATAAATGTTTCTTGCTTATTTAAGGATGTTTTATTTTATTTACCTGACCAAAACTTATTCCAAAAGCCGTGAAACTTATGAAGCTGTGAAACTTATGAAGCTTGAGACCCGACCGGGCCTAAGAATCTTGACTTCAATTCTTTGTTTCAATTCTTTCAACTAAATTTCTAATTCTTTATTTTTTAGTTGTCTATAGAAGAAAAAAGGTACGTATTTTTATTACATAGTTTTATGTGAACACTCGAATCATTCAATTTCATAAAACTAACAAGATTAATTAATGTTCATCATTCTTATCGTTTAATTAACACCACCCTCTCAGACTCGAAAGGCTATTGACGAATGCTCTGGCCAATGTCATGAGAGACTGTGTTGAGCCCCCGTGCAGCGTAGGATTAGTAGGCCGTTCGTTACAACAGCCATTTGGTGAGTTTCAGAACAGGTGGCTGAAGACTTTTCCATGCACAAGAAATTCTTGAACTCGGGAGACCCTTGGTAGACAGGTAATGCTGCTCATCAAGGCCCCGTTAAGTTCGTGTTTTATTATTCGATCTTTTTGATGAACTAGGATAGCAAACATGCTTTGAACCACCCCTACTAATTTCAGCAAATTTTAACGTCTTTTATTCCACCTTGTTTTCTAGAATGGCACGTATAGCTTTGATGGATATTGAATACATCCAGACTTATTCTAAAAGCCGTGAAACTTATGAAGCTTCGAGACCCGATCGGGCCTAAGAATCTTGACTTCAATTCTTTGTTTCAACTCTTACTTTTTTCATAGAAATACAGTTTTCTTATCATTTTAACTTATAATAAATGTTTCTTGCTTATTTAAGGATGTTTTATTTTTATTTGACTGACCAAAACGTATTCTAAAAGCCGTGAAACTTATGAAGCTTCGAGACCCGATCGGGCCTAAGAATCTTGACTTCAATTATTCGTTTCAATTCTTTCAACTAAATTTCTAATTCTTTATTTTTTAGTTGTTCATAGAAGAAATAAGGTATGTATTTTTATTACATAGTTTTATGTGAACACTTGAATCATTCAATTTCATAAAACTAGTAAGATTAATTAATGTTCATCGTTCTTATCGTTTAATTAACACCACCTCTCTCAGACTCGAAAGGCTATTGACGAATCTCTGGCCAATGTCATGAGAGACTGTGTTGAGCCCTCGTGCAGCGTAGGATTAGTAGGCCGTTCGTTACAACAGCCGTTTGGTGAGTTTCAGAACAGGTGGCTGAAGACTTTTCCATGCACGAGAAATTCTTGAACCCAGGAGACCCTTGGTAGACAGGTAATGCTGCTCATCAAGGCCCCGTTAAGTTCGTGTTTTATTATTCGATCTTTTTGATGAACTAGGATAGCAAACATGCTTTGAACCACCCCTACTAATTTCAGCAATTTTTAACGTCTTTTATTCCACCTTGTTTTCTAGAATGGCACGCATAGCCTTGATGGATATTGAATACATCCAGAGTTCTAAAGTCAAGCAGTGCATACGAAAAATAGCCATATTATTGGACGATGGAGAGACATCCTTCATACGAGAGTACAAACCATGTACTCCATATGAAGATTTAGATTCAAAGTGGCAGAGGGCCTACGATTGGTGTAAAAAAAGCATTCACAACCTAGAATATCAACCAACTGGAGCATCTTTGAAATGTGATGAATGTAGACCTATCATCAGGGACATCTTAACATGGAATGATGTTGGATTTGTCTATTATAAAGGTGGACAAGTTGAAAGAGAACTTTGCAAACAAATTGGTATAGCCAGTAGAAATATCGAGGAATTTGGAGCGCCGAAGGCGACATCTCACGACCCCCGTCACGTCAGCAAATGCAAACACTCTTGGAAAATTTTCTCGGAATTTTGGTAAGTATCTTTAACTTTTCTCTACTTTTTCTCAGAAAAGTGTTAGAAACGAGGTTTTCTTATCATTTTAACTTATAATAAATGTTTCTTGCTTATTTAAGGATGTTTTATTTTTATTTACCTGACCAAAACTTATTCCAAAAGCCGTGAAACTTATGAAGCTTCGAGACCCGACCGGGCCTAAGAATCTTGACTTCAATTCTTTGTTTCAACTCTTACTTTTTTCATAGAAATACAGTTTTCTTATCATTTAAGCTTATAATAAATGTTTCTTGCTTATTTAAGGATGTTTTATTTTTATTTACCTGACCAAAACTTATTCCAAAAGCCGTGAAACTTATGAAGCTTCGAGACCCGACCGGGCCTAAGAATCTTGACTTCAATTCTTTGTTTCAACTCTTACTTTTTTCATAGAAATACAGTTTTCTTATCATTTTAACTTATAATAAATGTTTCTTGCTTATTTAAGGATGTTTTATTTTTATTTGACTGACCAAAACTTATTCTAAAAGCCGTGAAACTTATGAAGCTTCGAGACCCGATCGGGCCTAAGAATCTTGACTTCAATTCTTTGTTTCAACTCTTACTTTTTTCATAGAAATACAGTTTTCTTATCATTTTAACTTATAATAAATGTTTCTTGCTTATTTAAGGATGTTTTATTTTTATTTGACTGACCAAAACGTATTCTAAAAGCCGTGAAACTTATGAAGCTTCGAGACCCGATCGGGCCTAAGAATCTTGACTTCAATTATTCGTTTCAATTCTTTCAACTAAATTTCTAATTCTTTATTTTTTAGTTGTTCATAGAAGAAATAAGGTATGTATTTTTATTACATAGTTTTATGTGAACACTTGAATCATTCAATTTCATAAAACTAGTAAGATACTAGAAAAAGAATTTGACTGCTTCACTGGAAATGTCTTCTTGAAAATAGAATTTGTCAAAAAATGCAGGCTTGCCCAGCAAAAAGACTTAAACAAGGTTTTAGAGCAACTTCTTTCTTTCTATTGATGTGTCTAACAAAGATGACAAAAATGTTTGATTTTTACAGACTTTTGTTTCAGGGATTTACAGTAAGTAAACTGGAAAAAGTTACAGGACCTGACTCGATGCATAAGTGATAATGCCTGTCGGAAAATAAAAATTTCCTAAGAAATGCAGGCTTGCTCCACAAAACAATTAGATAGAGTTGTAGATCAAGACTTTCTCTATCTACTGATGTCTCTCACATTAAGTTTCAAAATAAAAGTTCTTTTCTAATACAGACTTTTGTTTCACTCATTTACAGCACCTAAACTAGAGGAAGGTAAAGAACCCAATTCGACTGTTTTTTTGCAAATGACGTTTTTTTGCAAATGACTATTTTTCTCAAGCAGTGTAGCTTGCTTACAAAAACACTTAAATAGGCTTGTAGAGCAAGCTCTTCTCTATCTACTGATGTGTCTCACAAAACTGTCACAATTACGATTTTTTCTTATACAGACTTTGCTTTCACTGAATTGCAGCACCTTAACTAGAAGAAGATAAAGAAACTGATTTGACTGCATCCGTGTAAATGTCTTGTTGAAAATAACAGTTTTCTAAAAAATGCAAGCTTGCCCTATAAAAACACTTAGATAGGGTTGTAGAAAAATCTTTTCTCCATGTATTGATGTATCTAATGTAATTTGCATAATTTAAGTTTGTGTCTTATACAGACTTTTGTTTCACTGATGTATGACAGCTAAACTAGAAAAAGAATTTGACTGCTTCACTGGAAATGTCTTCTTGAAAATAGAATTTGTCAAAAAATGCAGGCTTGCCCAGCAAAAAGACTTAAACAAGGTTTTAGAGCAACATGTTTCTTTCTATTGATGTGTCTAACAGAGATGACAAAAATGTTTGATTTTTACAGACTTTTGTTTCAGTGATTTACAGTAAGTAAACTGGAAAAAGGTACAGGACCTGACAAAATGCATGAGTGATAATGCTTGTTTGAAAATAAAAATTTTCTAACAAATGCAAGACTGCCCCAAAAAAACACTTAGATTGGCTTGTAGAGCAAGCTCTTCTCTATCTACTGATGTGTCTCACACAACTGGCACAATTACGATATTTTGTTATACAGACTTTGCTTTCACTGAATTGCAGCACCTTAACTAGAAGAAGATAAAGAAACTGATTTGACTGCATCCGTGTAAATGTCTTGTTGAAAATAACAGTTTTCTAAAAAATGCAAGCTTGCCCTATAAAAACACTTAGATAGGGTTGTAGAGAAATCTTTTCTCCATGTATTGATGTATCTAATGTAATTTGCATAATTTAAGTTTGTGTCTTATACAGACTTTTGTTTCACTGATGTATGACAGCTAAACTAGAAAAAGAATTTGACTGCTTCACTGGAAATGTCTTCTTGAAAATAGCATTTGTCAAAACAATGCAGGCTTGCCCTGCAAAAACACTTAGATAAGGTTTTAGAGCAAGCTTCTTTCTTTCTATTGATGTGTCTAACAAAGATGACAAAAATGTTTGATTTTTACAGACTTTTGTTTCAGGGATTTACAGTAAGTAAACTGGAAAAAGTTACAGGACCTGACTCGATGCATAAGTGATAATGCCTGTCGGAAAATAAAAATTTCCTAAGAAATGCAGGCTTGCTCCACAAAACAATTAGATAGAGTTGTAGATCAAGACTTTCTCTATCTACTGATGTCTCTCACATTAAGTTTCAAAATAAAAGTTCTTTTCTAATACAGACTTTTGTTTCACTCATTTACAGCACCTAAACTAGAAGAAGGTAAAGAACCCAATTCGACTGTTTTTTTGCAAATGACGTTTTTTTGCAAATGACTATTTTTCTCAAGCAGTGTAGCTTGCTTACAAAAACACTTAAATAGGCTTGTAGAGCAAGCTCTTCTCTATCTACTGATGTGTCTCACAAAACTGTCACAATTACGATTTTTTCTTATACAGACTTTGCTTTCACTGAATTGCAGCACCTTAACTATAAGAAGATAAAGAACCTGATTTGACTGCATCCGTGTAAATGTCTTGTTGAAAATAACAGTTTTCTAAAAAATGCAAGCTTGCCCTATAAAAACACTTAGATAGGGTTGTAGAGAAATCTTTTCTCCATGTATTGATGTATCTAATGTAATTTGCATAATTTAAGTTTGTGTCTTATACAGACTTTTGTTTCACTGATGTATGACAGCTAAACTAGAAAAAGAATTTGACTGCTTCACTGGAAATGTCTTCTTGAAAATAGAATTTTTAAAAAAATGCAGGCTTGCCCAGCAAAAAGACTTAAACAAGGTTTTAGAGCAACATGTTTCTTTCTATTGATGTGTCTAACAGAGATGACAAAAATGTTTGATTTTTACAGACTTTTGTTTCAGTGATTTACAGTAAGTAAACTGGAAAAAGGTACAGGACCTGACAAAATGCATGAGTGATAATGCTTGTTTGAAAATAAAAATTTTCTAACAAATGCAAGACTGCCCCAAAAAAACACTTAGATTGGCTTGTAGAGCAACCTCTTCTCTATCTACTGATGTGTCTCACACAACTGGCACAATTACGATATTTTGTTATACAGACTTTGCTTTCACTGAATTGCAGCACCTTAACTAGAAGAAGATAAAGAAACTGATTTGACTGCATCCGTGTAAATGTCTTGTTGAAAATAACAGTTTTCTAAAAAATGCAAGCTTGCCCTATAAAAACACTTAGATAGGGTTGTAGAGAAAGCTTTTCTCCATGTATTGATGTATCTAATGTAATTTGCATAATTTAAGTTTGTGTCTTATACAGACTTTTGTTTCACTGATGTATGACAGCTAAACTAGAAAAAGAATTTGACTGCTTCACTGGAAATGTCTTCTTGAATTCATTGTATAAAGCAGTCCTTGATATAAGGTATAAACGATAGCTACAAAGATTAAGTTAATTGGAAGAGAAATCATTAAGCAATATAGTTACGTAATAAATGATATATGTGTGCTAAGTAATTAGAAAAAAAAATCTAAGAAATGTGAAGTTATTTAATGTCTTTTTTGTCTTTCTTTTTCTTTTCAAGTTGTTTTTCCTTGTCAGGTGTATGTTGTTCTACTTGTATTGTCTTCTTTTTTTCCTTTTCTTTGTTGTTTCACTGTTGTCATTTGATGTATCTTCTTCGTCGTCAGTGTCATCAAACAATAACTTTCTTTTTCTGGTCGATGTAGTTGCTTTTCTTGTTTCATCGTCACTTTCATCAGAGTCAAGCATGGCCTTTAACTTTTTTTGGATGAAGAAGTTGTTGCTGGTGCTGCCCCCCTCTCTGTGTAGAGAAGGTACAGTAGATCTTTCAGGTTTTTGCTTCTTTTAAACTCGGGGTCTGCTCTTTGTGCAAATGAAAGAGCATCTGCATATCATTCAGGCTCTGCAAGAAGTTGTTCTGCAACAAGAACATGGATTCCAATCGAGAAAAGAGCACCACCAACGTCGACCGCATCGCGGAAAACTTGCATCTGCTCATCTGTCAAGTCCATAATAGAATTTACAAAAGACATTGCATCCTTCTTGTCAACAAATCCATCATAATCTTTATGGAATTTTGTTAAAGTGTTTTTTAAAGGATCTAAAATCTTTTCGAAGTTTGAAACATGTTTCTCTTTCATAAAGGAAGAGTTATTTTTAAGGATGTGCAAGTTTTCATCAATTGTTGAATGCAATTCGGACATTCCCGTTGCTGGCCTTCTCAACCATTCACAGCACTCTGGCTGGATTCTTTTCCATATTGTTTCGTTGTCAATTTTTTTTGACCGCCGTATGGGGAGAGAAAGTTCTTGGGAAAGTGTGAGAAGTAACTCACACCTTTTGCCTTGGACACGTATATTTGTTTGCTCATCTGAAAGGAGAAAGATGCAAATAAATGGTCATGCAAATAATTTATAGGATGTTCTATTTATGCTACTTTTTTGTTACTCATGAAGTTTTATACAATATGGTAATGTTTGATTCCAATTCAGTTTGTGGAAGATGTAGTAGATTTCTTATGTAAGAAAGAGTTCTACAAAATATGAGGAGATGGTGCAAACTGTTCAGGATAGACATAAGTTAGAAGATAGGTGTTATCAAGAGATGTGGTGCGAGAGAATGCAACGTATGCAGTGCCTTGTGGTGTTTTTTGCATGTCTAGCCAAACAATTATATTTTTCAACGTTTGTCCCTGAACTTTGGTTATTGTAGTTGCATAACCAGGAAGATATGGAAAACTAGTAACATACTCAAATTCCTGGTTTCTAGTTATTGGGAAAAAAGATATTATGTGTCCGTACGGATGTTTCACAAGAACAGTGTTGTTCTGTTTTGTGACAACTGTAACGAACTGGCCATTCACAAAGCCTATTTTTTGTTGGCATTATACATAAGTATTAAATGCATTCCCTTGTACACTGGTGTTAATGTGCCATCATCCATGAGAATAACAGCAAGAGGTTGTCCATGAAATGTATTTTGAATTATAATTTCATTAATTTGTCTTGCTGCTCTACGTAAAACTGTGAGAACTGTTGCATTGGGGTGTCTTGATAAAGAATCATAAATCGTGTCATCAACACATTCCTCAGTACATAGTATCCGCTCCTGGAAGATATTGTTTAGCATGTCAACAGTAGGTTTTTGGAATCGTATGTGATGAAAGAAGGAAAGTAGTCAAGGACATTTTGTCCAAAATTGTTCTGTCAGTCTTACAACATTGACAAAACTCATGCAGTGGGAGCATGTTGTAATGCTAGGCACTTGCTTAGTGAGACCATCTACAGTACCTATAGGTTGCTGCTGAGCAAAGTCACCTGACAATATGACAACAGGACGTTGCATGAGTTTCTCTAAGATAGAAATGATATGATGGAATATCTCTGTGCTGATTTGAGAAACCTCATCAATGAAAATGACATCAACATTTGCAAGCATAAAATTGTAATTGTTGTCATGTTGACGATCATATTGGTAATGAAATAAACTGTGCACAGTGTCACATACAACAACATTGTCATATCTGTCCCTGTATGTGCATGCAAGTGTACCAGTTGGCAAAGCAACACATACAGCAATGTGATTCTGAATGCAGTATTGTATGCAGTTACGCAAGGTGAAAGTTTTTCCTGTACCTGGCTTGCCGAGGACAAGTGGAAACCTACGCCAATCAACATCTGAAGCTCCGGGGGTACTTCAATATGTAGACATACCAGACGTGCCGCTCATATGGATGGGTTTTTTCGACTGAATTTCTCTACACATGGGTCTGATATTCTGCTCGATTCTGGTTGATGGGTTGGTATTTTAGGATTTTCTTACCAAAAGTCCCATTATGATTTACCGCAAAGTGGCTGACAACCTTTCTACTTTGTTTTTTGCTTTCCAAACGATGAATTAGCAGCAACAACAGAGCTCAGTCACATTGATTGCAAAGAATCGCCGTCCGATTCGATTTTGCGAGACCTTTCGTGAATTCTAGCACTGTAAAAGGGTTTTAAAATCAACCAAATTCATACACAAGGGCTTGAAATTTCCCGATTTTCATGCAAATGGGTCAGAAATCCTTGAAAATCCTATCATACAAATGGGTCCTTTTGTCAAAGTCCAGATTCACGTCTAATCATGGACACATTGAAGTACCCCCCTCCCGGGAGTTAGCTACTTTGGAAGGTACTAAAATAGTAAATCAGTTAGTAAGTTTTTTAATTAGTAAGTGAGTTAGTTAGGTAATTAGTCAGTTAGTTAGTTAGTCAGTTAGTTAGTTGGTTAGTTAGTTAGTTAGTTAGTTAGTTAGTTAGTTAGTTAGTTGGGTAGTTAGTTTTTTAGTTAGCTAGCATAGCTTGTAAGTTAGTCAGGTAATTAGTTAGCTACTTTCGAAGATATTGAGTTGGTTAGTTACTTAGTTAGAAAGGGTAGTTAGTTAGTTAGGTAACTAGTTTGTCATATAGTCAGTTTGTTAGTTAGCATAGCTTGCACATTACTCAGTTAGTTAATTAGATAATTTGGGAGATAGTAAGTTAGTTATTTAGTAAGTTATTAAGCTAGCTAGTTAGTTAGTCAGTTAGTTACCTTGAAAGATAGTAAGTTAGTTAGTTAGTTAGTTAGTTAGTTAGATAACTACTTAGTTAGTAACTTAGTTAGTAAGATAATTAAATAGTTAGTGAGTTAGTTATTTGGTTAGTTAGTTAGCGTAACTTTTAAGTTACTTAGTTAAGCTCAAAAATATGATGAGTGTTCCAAGTAATTCTGGCAGGCATTGTAGCTAGTTAGTTAATTAACTAACTAACTAACTAATTAATTAACTAACTGACTAACCAACTAACTAACTAGCTAACTAAAAAACTAACTAACTAACTATGTAGCTAAGAAACCAACTAGCTAACTAACTAACTAACTTACTAACTAACTGATTAAATAAATAACTAACTAGCTAACTAACTAATAACTATCTAGCTAGTTACCTTACTAACTAGCTAACTAATAAAGTAACTTACGAACCACCTTACTACCTTTTAATGTACCTAACGAACTAACTCACTAATTTACAAGGTATTCTAACTAAGTAACTTACTGACTATCTAAAAACGTAACAAGCCAGATAACTGACTAACTCACTCACTAACTAACTAACTAACTAACTAACTTGCAAGCTATGTTAACAAACTAACAATCTGGTAAACAAACTTATTAACTAATTAACTAACTTGCTAACTAACTAATTAACTAACTAACTAGCTAGTTACCTAACTAAGTAGCTAACTAGCAAATTAACTCACTAACATCTTCTAAAGTAGCTAACGAACTAACTTACTAACTGACTTACAATATTCGGAAATAGCTAACTAACAAACTGATTAACTTACAAGCTATGCTACTTAAGTAACTAACTAACTAAATAACTAACTAACTAACTAAGTAAGTAACTACGTAACTAACTAGTGATAAGACTAACTAATAAAACAAACTAACTATTTAACTAACTAACAAACCAACTAATTAATTACCTAACAAACTAACAAACAAACTAAATTTAACTAACTAACTAACTAATTTGCTAACTGATTTACTAACTAACTAAATAATTAACTAACTAACTAACTGACTAAATAACTAGCAAACTAACTAAACAACTAACTAACTAACTAACTAAATAACTAACTAACTCACTAACTAACTAACAACTATCTAACTAGTTACCTAACTAACTAGCTATCTAATAAAGTAACTTACTAACCACCTTAATATCTTCTAAAGTAGCTAACGAACTAACTGACAAATTTACAATGTATTCTAACTAAGTAACTTACTGACTATCTAAAACCTAACTAGCTATCTAACTAACAAACTAACTGATTTAAACTAACTTAAAATCTTCTAAAGCAGCAAACTAACGAATTGACTAACTTACAAGCCATGCTACTAACTGGCTAACTAACTAACTAAGTAAGTAACTACGTAACTAACTAGTGATAAGACTAACTAAAAAAAAACTAACTATTTAACTAACTAACAAACCAACTAATTAATTACCTACAAAACTAACAAAAAAACTAAATTTAACTAACTAACTAACTAATTTGCTAACTGGTTTTCTAACTAACTTACTATCTTCCAAAGTTAACTTGCTAACTCACTAACATACAAGCTATGCTAACTAAAAAACTAAAGATAATTTTTCAAAGAACATTTTTCTTAGTTTTACTTTTTTGATTTTTTTGTAAAAATCAGATGTCTTGAGCAATATCTTTTGATCTATATATACGGAAACTAACCTTAATGCTATATTCAAAATCTAGAGTCAATTTCCACTCGAATGAGACCAAACAATACTATGTTTTGACAATTCATGAAAATTTTTTGATGAATTTTTTACCTTGGACATGACGCATCTTCAGCAGGTCATAAAAAAATTTGCCCAACACTTGGAAGGGGCAAGTTTCGTTTTTTCGAGTCTTCTATGACCATATACACAGAAAATAAAATAAAAACCCATATGTACTCCATGTCAAGGTCATCCTTGAAATTTGCATTTGGCCACCGGACTAGTCCGGTGGCCAGTTTAGATGACCTTGACATCGAGTACATATGGGTTTTTATTTTATTTTCTGTTTGTATGGTCATAGAAGACTCGAAAAAGCCAAACTTGCCCCTTCCAAGTGTTGGGCAAATTTTTTTATGACCTGCCGAATATGCGTCATGTCCAAGGTAAAAAATGCATCGAAAAATTTTTTGTAAATTGTCAAAACATAGTGTTGTTTGGTCTCATTCGAATGGAAATTGACTCTAGATTTCGAATATAGCATCAAGACATCTGATTTTTATAAAAAAGAATCAAAGAAGAAAACCTAAGAAAAATGTTATTTGAAAAATTATCTTTAGTTAGTTAGCATAGCTTGTACGTTAGTAAGTTAGTTAGTTAGCTACTTTGGAAGGTACTAAAATAGCAAATCAGTTAGTACGTTTTTTAATTAGTAAGTGAGTTAGTTAGGGAATTAGTCAGTTAGTTATTTAGTCAGTTAGTTAGTTGGTTAGTTAGTTAGTTAGTTAGTTAGTTAGTTGGGTAGTTAGTTTTTTAGTTAGCTGGCATAGCTTGTAAGTTAGTCAGGTAATTAGTTAGCTACTTTCGAAAATATTGAGTTGGTTAGTTACTTAGTTAGAAAGGGTAGTTAGTTAGCTAGGTAACTAGTTTGTCATATAGTCAGTTTGTTAGTTAGCATAGCTTGCACATTACTCAGTTAGTTAATTAGATACTTTGGGAGCTAGTAAGATAGTTATTTAGTAAGTTATTAAGCTAGCTAGTTCGTTAGTCAGTTACTTACCTTGAAAGATAGTAAGTTAGTTAGTTAGTTAGTTAGTTAGTTAGTTAGTTAGTTAATAAATTAGTTATTTAGTAAGTTAGTTAGTTACTTAGCATAGCTTGTAAGTTAGTCAGTTAGTTAGTTAGCTACTTTGGAAGATACTAAGTTAGTTAGTCAGTCAGTTAGTAGTTGGTTAGTTAGATAACTACGTAGTTAGTAACTTAGTTAGTAAGATAATTAAATAGTTAGTGAGTTAGTTATTTGGTTAGTTAGTTAGCGTAACTTTCAAGTTACTTAGTTAAGCTCAAAAATATGATGAGTGTTCCAAGTAATTCTGGCAGACATTGTAGCTAGTTAGTTAATTAACTAACTAACTAACTAATTAATTAACTAACTAACTAACCAACTAACTAGCTAGCTAACTAAAAAACTAACTAACTAACTATGTAGCTAAGAAACTAACTAGCTAACTAACTAACTAACTTACTAACTAACTGATTAAATAAATAACTAACTAGCTAACTAACTAATAACCATCTAGCTAGTTACCTTACTAACTAGCTAACTAATAAAGTAACTTACGAACCACCTTACTACCTTTTAATGTACCTAACGAACTAACTCACTAATTTACAAGGTATTCTAACTAAGTAACTTACTGACTATCTAAAAACTTAACAATAAGATAACTGACTAACTCACTCACTAACTAACTAACTAACTTGCAAGCTATGTTAACAAACTAACAATCTGGTAAACAAACTTATTAACTAATTAACTAACTTACTAACTAACTAATTAACTAACTAACTAGCTAGTTGCCTAACTAAGTAGCTAACTAGCAAATTAACTGACTAACTTACTATCTTCTAAAGTAGCTAACGAACTAACTTACTAACTGACTTACAATATTCGGAAATAGCTAACTAACAAACTGATTAACTTACAAGCTATGCTACTTAAGTAATTAACTAACTAAATAACTAACTGGCTAACTAACTAACTAAGTCAGTAACTACGTAACTAACTAGTGATAAGACTAACTAATAAAAAAAAACTAACTAACAAACCAACTAATTAATTACCTACAAAACTAACAAAAAAACTAAATTTAACTAACTAACTAACTAATTTGCTAACTGGTTTACTAACTAACTTACTATCTTCCAAAGTTAACTTGCTAACTCTAACATACAAGCTATGCTAACTAAAAAACTAAAGATAATTTTTCAAAGAACATTTTTCTTAGTTTTACTTTTTTGATTTTTTTGTAAAAATCAGATGTCTTGAGCAATATATTTTGATCTATGTATACGGAAACTAACCTTAATGCTATATTCAAAATCTAGAGTCAATTTCCGCTCGAATAAGACCAAACAATACTATGTTTTGACAATTCATGAAAATTTTTCGATGACTTTTTTTACCTTGGACATGACGCATCTTCAGCAGGTCATAAAAAAATTTGCCCAACACTTGGAAGGGGCAAGTTTCGTTTTTTCGAGTCTTCTATGACCATATAAACAGAAAATAAAATAAAAACCCATATGTACTCGATGTCAAGGTCATCCTTGAAATTTGCATTTGGCCACCGGACTAGAAGGCTTGCAAGGAATTTGGTGGTAGAAGTTGTCTCTCTGCTCCAACATGTGTGTGAACATATTGAAGACAACTAGCTGGTTACCATTAAGTTTTTCACAAGAGGAAGGTGATATGACATCACCATCATCTGTGAATGGGAGAAGTTGTCGACGATAGAGATTGTTCATGTCAATGAGGCTTTGTATGTAAGCAACAACAGTGTCAATGTAGTAGCTCTTGTGACCTTCATTCATGAGGAATTGCTGGAATTGTTCACCAGAGGAAAAAGTTTCTGGCATTAAACATGCAGCAGTGTTGAAGAATGTGATGGCTGGAGGAATGTTTTTGCTGTTATTTGGGGCAACAGTACCAAGCTGTCTATATGAATAGTTTATTAAGAGAAATTGGAAGAAGTACTCTGGGTTGAAGAAAGAGCAATGTTGTAGGCCTATGAGAACAGGTGATGAATGTTTATAAATAGTTGGTGGTTGTTTACTTTCATCAAATGCCCTTAGCCATTGAATGAGGGACATGGACTCTGCAGAGACTGGCCTCGCATAGTATTTCTGAAGAGTAGGATTTGTGTTAGCCTTTTCAAATGTTGGTGCGAAAATTTTTGTCTCGTTGCATTTGTCCAAGATATTTTTTTGGAAGATAAATTAACCCACATTTCAGGCTCACAGACATTCAATGAAAGTGCATATTTTATAGCTGCCGTAAAAGGAGCAATATCAGGGGTGTAGAACATGTCACTGATAAACTTGCCTCGATTTTGAGACATAGGCAGAGACATATTTAAAAAGCATACCATGGCCATCGCTAGATTGTACATCCTTATGACAGCGAAGTGAAGGGAGAATTGTATCAATGTATGCACCAAGACAAGCAGCGTGTGCATCAGCAGGATGACAAAAGCGTATTGTTTGATAAGTTTCTTTATTTTCAACAATCGTGGGTCCATTGTTTATTGGTAGGGATGATTTGGTTGACTTTTGTAATGTCTCAACAAAATATCGCAGCTAACCATTATGAAGGGGAAGGTCACCTCGGAAATGGGGTAATTTAATGTATTTGGCATTGTCTAATCAAACTAACAAATGCAAATGGAGAGTACCTCTCTTTTTTTTTTTGAAACTCGAAACGATAGAAATATGTTTTAATGTTACTACGGTTAGGAAGATTGTTGTAGTTAAACAAATGGTTCTTCCAATGGCTATCATTAGAGCCACAGAGGTAGCCACGAACAATCTGTTCAAGAACATGGAGATAGTGCATTGTTTCATAAAATGGAAGACAAGTGGTACCATATCCTGTATTTCTAGATATATCAGCAAGCCAAAGTGGTTGAGGAAATGACCATTCAGATAGACTAATGGTAATAAACATGGATGGGTAACCATACTGGTTTACTGCATCAATTAGGTAACGATGCTGCCATTTCCAGTATCCAGAACTAAACAGTTTATCATCAAGTGACTGAAATGCAGATATGGTATGTGCAGCAGCTGAAAAAGGTCTACTCGAGTTTATAGCACCTATTACAGTTTTATAAATCCATCTTTCAAATATGAATTGAAGAAGTTCAAAATTATTACTGTAGTCAATTATAGATGAGAAACACTTTGTGAGAAATGAAATTTTGCTGCTTTTCCGGTTGCTTTTCCCTTCATGTATTCTGTCACACCAATGTGTAAAGGGATATAAATGAGGCCATAAGGCACACTCTATGCCCGTCCATGAGTAGACGGAAAAAGGATCAGGTTCGTTATTTTTATCAAGATATTCATCGCGTTTCAATATATACTCCGGGTAAGATGAATTTTCGCATGCAATTAAATAATCATATGCATTTTCACATGTGTCTGTCATTATCATTTTCCAACAAAGAAATTTTTTCTGCAGGGCTTTTTTTAGAGCATCACAGTTTAAGAAGAGCAGTTTTTTCCTACATCCATGTTTCATGCGTTCATATTTCCCACAATCAATATCAAATGGCCTAAGCACAAGAATATGTTCCAATGTCAACGAGCGTAAAGGTGTAGGAATTTTGCCAAGAGTTGGAATGATGTAATGACCTGTTTTGCATGCGCATACATTTTTGGAGGCACACTTTTTGGGATTAAGAAAGCTTGGAAATAGTTTTTCGAAAAGTAAGCTATGACAATTATCACAAAAGCTCTATGACAAGGTTGTAATCCAGCTAGTCAATGATGTTGCAGTTCTAATAACATTTTGAGAGGAGCGTGTTGTTGTGTAGTTTGTGTTATAAAATGAAATGTTATTTAAAGTTTATTGTTGACGATAGGTGAGTGCTTGTAAATTATTATTTATCCTACTTTTATAATTATTGCCATAATCAATTAAATGAAACTTTCTATTGTCTCAGTATTTCCTTGCTATAGTTGCATTCCAAGGAATTGGCATGATGTTGAATCAAAGTTTTGGAAAGAAATTGGTTTGTTGATAATTGGAAATTTAATTGAAGATATGCTGAAAGCTGGCCTTTATAATCATAATGCTCAATGGCACTAATAAGTATCAATATCTCATGAAAACGAGAGGATAAATTTTTTTATGTTTTATAAAAGTTTGTTTTAAGAAAAGATAAAGTGAGAGTTTAATTGACCCAAGCATTTAAATCCTTGAATAGCAGTTGAAAAATTGTATATTTGGTTGAAAATGAAGAGTGGAAATTGTAAATTTTAATTTCATAAAATTTATATGTATACGTAAGAAGGTAAATGATGTAAATATCCCAAAAATAGTAGAAGATAGATAGAAGGGTTTTATTGAATATGGTTTCAGATATAATCTTAAGACATATGTATGTGTTGCATGTCAGGAAGATATATCATAGTGCATTTATTGAATTGCAATATTAAAATTAGATATGATGATAATTTTTCAAAAAAAGTGAATAAGAGGTCAGAAAATGGACTATTGCAAGACTTGTATAATTGGAAAGGAGGATATCATAATTTGCTTAAATGAATATAATGGAGAATAGGTAGATGTTATGAAAATATTTACATGTACAAATTAGAGAAAGTTTGAGAGATGAAATTTGTAATATTGTATGATAAAAAAAGAATATTTTCAATTATGTTAGTGATCATATACAATTATGCTAGTGACCAGCTCTTCGATGACTACATCAAATTGAAGCAGCACTTACTGTTTACTGTTGGATTAGTCGGGTTCAACTTTGCGCTAGCTGCTGAAACCAGCCACCGTTGTGATGGAATAAAAATGGTGGGAAATTGTCAGAAAAATGTGTACGATTGATGGAAGGGTTGCTTGCAATCCAATTGCGAACCGGTCGTCTCTCGGCAAAAGGATCGCGGCCGACTCTTTTAGCCATCTTGTAGTTAGTGGGGACCCTATAATTGAGTGAACGATTGTTGAGCAGGACTTGTTCAACAATTGCAGGACTATGGAGTCCCATTACGATAAATGCCTCATCGCCCTCTGTTGATATTCGGTGGCACTGGAACATAATGACGAGGCAATCCGGTTCCAACATCACCTCCAGTATACAGTGCTGCAATGTGCTTGAGTGCATCTTCACATTGAATTGCAGGAGGCAAGCGCCAGTCAAGTTTGGATCTTGCACCAAGAATATCAATACCCTGTCTACCATCCATTTCTTGCTTTTGAACTACTCTGTAAAAAGACTCAACGACAGATTCAGTTCCAGTTTTTGAATACATTATATCAAACACCAAGCAAAAAGGCTGTCCAACAGATGAATAAAACTCAGGATCTGCAAACAGCGATTTAATAATCTCATTTTCAAGGAGGCTGACTGTAAAACGTTCATTGTTGTTCAGTACTACTTCAAAAACATCAGCTAATGTGAAGAGCCTTGGCTTGACATGTTGGAAATCTGCAACAGAAACACCTTCGCCAGCCAAGTCTTGCTTCAAAGAGGAAACTTCTGTTTTGCCATTAGTTGTTGGTATTTCCTGAAAAAACTTGTGGAAATTATCTGGAAAAAGTTCCCCCAGACCACTTCAATCAAGATTGATTTGAGTTGCCATAAGATGGTGAAACCAAACTGTTCATCAACCTCAGGATTCGTATCTCTCACATGAGGCAAATCAACTGCAAACCACACACATCTTTTGAAAGCATCAACACCAACGGAAGCATATTTGCTTCTTTTTACATGATCTTGATTTGATTTTGACCTTTTTCCTGTCAATCCTTGCATCAGAACACCAAAGTTAAAACATTTATTTCACATTTTGTTAAGCTTTGGAGTGCTGTTTTGAAATCTTTCATTAAGACTTAGAAAGATCTTTTCTCATAAATCTTGCAGATCCTGCACACAGTCAGAAATTTCTCTTGCCTCCCAACAAACAGGCATTCCTTCCTTTTTCTTCAACAACAAGCCATCCAGTTTCAAGATTGCTTTTTCAATATTTCATACTTCTTATTTCTTCCCCTCTTTTACATAGCCATTTGGCATATTTCCATTGAAGGGGACTCTTTTCCTATTTCAGCAATGACTCTTTTAATTTCATCAATTGTTTTCGTAAGGTACTGTGCAAACTTCCATCCAGGACACCAATGAGCTTGACCCTCCAACATCAATGTTACCAAAGGCCACAACAGATCAAGGAGCCCAAGAAGATCAAAGCAAAAGTCCTGACCATAGAGCTCATAGCCAAGATCTTCTCGGTTGTAATGGTCTTTGTAACTCTCTATGTATGCCTTTAAGGAAATGGCCAGATTTTTGAGTGACAGGTATCTGGAATTCATGAACTTTTGGTTGGCATAGGAGTTTGTTACTCAAAATGGGAGAGATAGCTCTCTAGCTGTTTCTTTTGCAATAGCATGCATCTTGAATTGTTTAAGGATTTGATTATACTGTGCTGTAGGTTTTAAAAAAAAAGATCAACAAACTTTGTATTTCTGTGGGCATTGAAAACTTTGTCTAACCAGTGAGCTGCATCCCACTGAACAGGCCACCAAAATTCATCTTGAATGTGGGACACTTCAACAGAATTTACTTCCTGGTATTTCTGTATTGCTTGTGTTATAGATTCATTTATTGCAGACACAAATGGGGACTTGATGTACTGTCCATCTGTGACTCTCCCTTGAACCTGCAACCAGGAATCTCCCTCAATTCCAGCATTATTTCTTAAATCGTTGATTATGACTTTAGCCAAATCTCTTCCTGAGCCAGTGTATCCATCTGAATTGAAATAGACTGGGCACATGCTCAGCGGTATAGCTTGACGAGCTCCATCTATCACTGGACACACCATTGTGACTTGATTGACGATCCTGTGATTTGTTGATTGTCTCCCGTCGCATAAAAATGTGGCGGCATGCCAGTGTTTGGAAGTGGCTCCTTTAGAAAGTTTTTTGTTTTACTGTCTATGTAACTACAGGAGACCTTTATCGTAGCATTAAAGAGTTTCCTTGAGTGTCCGTAATCTCCTATATCAACTCCAGCGGCATGTACCTCTGCCAACCTTGTCTCATGATAGAGTGCTGCAGCTTTTGATTTGACAACTCCAAGTGCTGTCCTGAGCTGATTTTTGACTACCAGAGTCCTTCTCTTTTCTCCTTTTAAAACTTTTTTTTCGTGTTGCAGGGCCAATAAATGCTCCTCTGAGGAGAAATGACTTTGCAATTTAAACTTCAGATCATACCCCTTCTGGCAATGCCCAAAACACAACTGTGAATATGTATCAGTGTTGAAACTTAATCCAGTTGATATTGACCCAATATACCGAAACATACCGCGATGAACAACAAGAGAGAGACCATTTCCAATGACACACTCACGTCAAAATAGCCCTGGTTATTGGTTTCCAGTCCAGGCCGCATGCTGTATGCCAATAGCCTAGACCCAGCCTTCTTTACAAACATAACACAACAATTTAATATTTATTTAAGTTACAACAAAAAAGTCCAAAATACAACGGAAAAAGAACATTAGAAATTACATGATACTAATAATAATAATACTAATACTAATAATAAATTAAGATTGTTAACATTTTTACTAATTTTCAAGACAAGACTTTTGAAATGCAATACGTATCTTAAGAGTTTTTCAGAAATCTTCCTAAAGCTTTGAGACAGTTTGAGTGTTCACACTCATTACCCAAATAAATTTATCCCTAAATTTTCAACCATCATGTTTACAACTGAGGTCCACGTCTATAATAGTGCGAAGAGGCCTTTATTTTGCGCGGCCACAGTTACAATTGATCAGTTTTGCATGGCCAAGTTGCAAAAGCGCGTAGGTAGGTGTGCGGGCTGCAAGTTCCCATACTCAGGCCTTATAATTTTTGAAGTCATGTGACACGAAACTCTCCGTTGTTATAAGAGATGAAAAGCTGAAAATTGGGAAATATTGAGAGGTCAAAAATCCGGGATTGAAGAAATTTTTAAACCAGGACATTATAGCTGATGTTATGGGCGTTATAATTTTCCATACATAGGCCTTATAGGTTTTCAGGTCACGTGACACAAATATCTCCGCTGTTATAAGAGATGAAAAGCGAAAAATTTGAAAATAGAGATATTGAGAGGTCACAAATCCGGGATTGAAGAAATTTTGAAAATAGCGTATATATAGCTGATGTTATGGACGTTGCAAGTTTCCATACTTAAGCCTTATAACTTTCTCTCTATTTTACTGAGAGGTCTGGACCGAATGATCAAAATAACATATTTAGTTATGTACATGGGCAGGAGTTATGCAGATTACGTATATTCTAACAATAGCTGAAAAAGCATGGAATCGAGGTTCTGTGTAGACAGAAAGAGTTCGTTTTCTCACTTGGACTCTTCAAATAATTCATTGGTCCTCCCGCTGTATCCGACCAGCTGATTGGTGTTTAAAAAACAATGCCAATTCAGCTTTTCGTTCTTTCTGATTGGTGCATTTCGAGCCGCATCTGGGTATAAATTCCGCTTTAGTCTATTGTTTGGGTCTGTTTCTGACGTTCATACTCTGAGGAGTGTCAGACGAAAAAAGCTTTTAAGTATGCCCGAAAATGATTCCGCTATTCATTGCAACTTTATCATTACAAGGTGAATCTTTCTTTTTAATTACCTTTATTTTATGTCGTTTGTATTCACTTATTCCCATTTGTACGCTTTAATTACCTTTAATGTTACCGATTTTTTTAATTATTTTATTTACCTCACGTATGTTATAAAGTTATGAAATATTTTATAGGTTTATTTAACTTGTTTAATTTTGTTCATCAGCTTATTCGTTTCATGCAACCGAAGAAAAACATATAATGTTCCAAAGATGTTTTTCAGGTTAAAAATTGTGGATCTTTTTTTAAATTTCTATCGTACTTTTGAATTCTCAAAAATTTTCAATATAAAATCATCCAAAAGCACACCATCTATGTGATAGGAGAGACAGACCATTTATATGTGACAAGTCTAGAAACACCTTGTATTGGAAAAGTAGTTTTAAAAGACATCTGAAATGTCATGCACATAGGAAGCAATTCTGCTGTATAAAATGCGAAAAAGGATTTAACCCTATCTGTAATGGTGGGGGGGGGGCCATTTTTTGCCCTTCACCCCTTACCAAACAATCTATTGTAGCATAAGAATAGAGGCATTCTTAG